>JAQZBX010014458.1:0-38608 GCA_029593785.1 Cabassous unicinctus
ATGTCAATGGATTAAACTCTCCAATCAAAAGACAGGTTGGCAGAATGAATAAGGAAATATGATCCATGTATATTCTGTCTACAAGAAACTCAAATTAGACCCAGAGACACAAACAGGTTGCAGGTGAATTGTTGGAAAACTATTTTAAAGCAAGCAGTAACCATAAAAGGGCAGGTTTATCTATATAAATATCAAACAAAATAGACTTTAAATGCAAAACTGTTGTAAGAGACAAATAAAGACACTATAAATAAAAGAGGCAATCTACCAAGAAGAAAGGTAAATCATAAATATTTATGCACTTAATCATGGTTCCCCAAAATACTTGAGGCAATAATGAGCAATCTGAGGTTTAAATCAAGAAGAAAATTCCATTTACAATAGCAAATTAATTAGTCAAATATCTAGTAATAAACTTAACTGAGGATGTAAAGGACTTGTATGCAGAAAACTACAGTACATTGTTAAGAAGATCCCATGTTTATGGATAATCTCTACTATTGTGGCTTTCATCCCCATAACTTATATGTTTCTTTCTTATGCTCATACATTTCTTTCTTTTTTTGTTGTTAGAGAAGTTGTAAGCTTATAAATACATCATGCATAAAATACAGGTTTCCCATACACCACCACACCAACGACTTGCATTGGTATAGAACATATTTATAATTGATGATAGCACTTTTTTGTAATTGTAATTTTTAAAAAAGTAGTTACATTTGTTGCCAATGATGAAAGAATGATTAAAATTGTACTATTGACTATCATCTATAATTTACATTAACTGTTTTTTCCCCATATACTACCCTATATACTGGGAGGACTTTAGTGCATTTATATGCTGAGTTTGGCTTGCAGAGTGCTCCCATTTGAGCAATAAGGAGGCTTTCAGGAGGTAACTCTTAGGCAATATATAATACTAGGCTAAGTTTCAATTTCCCAAGAATGAAGTTCATAAGTACAAATATCAATATCAAGGGCCTGACATATTCGTTTGTCTTCCTCCCCTAGGTACTGGCCATGTACTTTAGGGATTCCTGCTCTCTATTACAGAATGTAGCATGACTCTCCAGGTTATACTTTCAGTTATTGTACCATCATATATATTTTAATGTTAAACTGAAATTTGGTAAAAAAAAAAAAAGCGAATTCAACTATGGCTTTCAAAATTGTCTCATTACACTTCACACCATTAGAAAATATCATTTTTATTCTGATAATATAAAGACAAGTGAATTGGACAAATATTGTATGACATTATTGATATGAAATATTTAAAAATAAACAAATTCAGAGTCATTAATTATAATGTAAGTTACCAGGGTTTGGGTAATGGTAGGAAATGAGGAGTTAATCATTACTCTGTGTAGAATTTCTGTTTGGGTTGATGGGAAACTTTTGGTAATAAATGGTGGAAATGGAAATGCAATATTGTGAATACAATTAACAACACTGAATTATACATTTGAATGTGGTTAAAAGGAGAAACTTTACGTTGTATATATGTTGCTACAATAAAAAATTTTTTAAAATGGTCTGTACAACAAAGTGAACCGTAATATAAACTATGGACTATAGTTAATAATACAACTATAAAAACAGTTCTTAAATCAATTGGAACAAATATACCACACTAATGTAATGTGTTAATAATAAAATAGTAGGGTGGTATATGGAAACTCTGTATTTTATGTATAATTTCTATATCAACGTACAACTTCTCTAATATCTTTTTTAAAAATCTAACAGGCAGACATATACAGAAAATCAGTGTAGGTGATTAATAAAAATGTGTGTATATGTCTCTGTAGGTATATGAAGTATGATTGTGATAGGGGATAGAATGAGCATGGCCTGCTCCTCTCCCTATGACTCCATGTAAAGCCTGTACTCAGTACTACATTTATTACCCTTGTTCCTGACAGAGGTTGATAAATGAGTGGTGCCTGTTGAAATCTCTCTGCTGGCTGCAAATCAAGACCTGCTGGTCATGGGGAGCCTACTTTCACTATTGAAGTTATCCTTCCTCTATCCCTTCTCATTGGCTGTGTGTTGGTGTCCTGGATCCTTGTATTGACATCTCATTATTATCCTTCATGTGGTAGGATTCCACCCCAGGAGGTGGTAGCAGGAGTCTTTCTCTCCTGACAATTACTGTTTTCTGAAAAGAAATTCATACTAGTAAAGTGAAGAATATCAGTGTGTTTTGTTCACATATTTACATCTTGGGAGCTTTCCTATAGCATAGATCTACATTTTGAAATAAAATACTTATGGATTTTTCAATCAAAAGTATAGGCAACACTCTTACTTGCTACACAGGAAATAGTAGACATGTTTTCCATGATTTATGTCATTATGCACTACTAAGTATAGATTATTCCTTTGTCATCAGATATATATAATACTTGAAAGGTAAGTTAGTTCATTGTCAAACAGGGCCCTCCAAAATTAAGATGATTGGATAAAACACAGTGATTATTTCTAGAAATGTGCATATGTGACCCTAAGTAATATATCTAAGAGACTAAAATGGCTTTTATAGTACTTGGAGAATTTACTAACAATAAGTTTGAGTCTAGGCCTCTATTAACAATTGTTTTAAATATTTTGAGTGGCCTCTTAGAAAAAGTGATTTAATCATTTATAAATTAAAGTAAATAATTACATGGGAGTGTGTTTTAATACATTGCTTTTCAGCACAGGATTTTGAAAATCTAAGGTGCTAAATTTTAAGTGTGGGGAATATTGGTAAAGTAATTATAATAGTCAGCAAAGCACTCATGAATTTTACACTCTCAGCCACAAACAAATCTCATAAATACATATATTATCTTAATTATCATACCATGAAATGATAAGTTCTACAAAATAAAATAAGGCAGAATAAAATAAAGAATAACCAAAAATACCAATATTGATAAAATACTCAAGGAAAGTCTCTCTGAGATAGAAATATTTGAGTGGAGACTTAGAGAAAATGAGAGTGCAGGTCTTTAAGGGAGAATGTTTTTCAAGCAGAAAGGCAGCACATGTAATAAGCCTAAGTAATAAATGAGTTTGTTATTTCACACATCGTAAATGAAAGAAAGGTGGAAAGAAGGAAAGAAGAAAGAGGACAGGTTGTGGAGGCTGCAGAGTAGATGAAACACATGCTCCTAAAGGCTCTATTGACTTTAGATTTTGTTTCATTTCATGAGAAATAATTTGAGGGACTTTAGGAAGAGAATGAATTACATTAAAAAATATGCTGCCTTCTAATTAAAAGGAGATTGTGATAAATGTTGGAAAATCTAGACAGGAATTTGAGGTACCAGTTGAAAGCATATTAGATATAATCTTAAAGTCAATGTACTAAAGCAAAAAACATTGGCTGAGAGTATTGATGAAGATAATGAGATGTCAGAAGGCACTGAAAAATAGAGCAGGAAATAGGAAGGATAAGAAGGACTAGTCAAAAGACTCAGGAAAGTTGCAGCCAATATACTAGGGGAAAAAAATTATGCTGGGGAAATGTCCTTCCAATAAAGGTCATTTAGATAATGGAGGCAAATATTACATTTCAAACAAAGAGGGAAATTCGACAAAATACAATAAAACTGTTCTTGAAGACCGCAAAAAAAAATTCCATTGGAAACAAATGGGATAAAGATTTGGGTTCACAAGGATACTAAGGAAAGTATACCTATGTCAGGAAATGGAAGCTTTTCCCCAAGCATCTATCTATTCTGAAAGTGAGAATGGAGGTGCAGAGAATCTAGTTAAGCACTTGAGGAGACACATGGAGCTTGTGGAGGAAACACTGGCTTTTAAGGTTTACACCTTAAGATTGAGGCAAAAATGTCCTTAAGAATAAGCCAAAACCAAAAGTAATACCTGTGCTTCCAGGGACTGAGTCATATGTTTTAAAGTTCTCGATCCAATTAGGCTACATGAAATAATGTTCCTAGCTGACTTAAAGGAGTAAAAGTGCATCATGGAAACAAGAAGAAACAGTGTTCTAGGTATCAGTTTGTCTCTTAAATATTTCATGCTCAGCATCCAGCACATGTACACACAAATCTAGCCATACAGGAAAATGACACAATGTGATAAAAATTTAAAAAAAGAGATTTATTGGGGGTCAAAGATAATGAAGTTCTCAGAGACAGATTTAATACAACCATATTTAAAATTTTCAAAGAAATAAAAGTAATGATTGAGAATGTTAGCACAGAACAGAAAATTCTAGAAAAACAACAAATGAACATTCTACAATGGGAAAAGAAAATAACTGAAATTAAGCACTCACTTGCTTATAACAACAATTAATAGACAGCAGAGGAGAGAGGTAAATCAGAAGAACATACGCTGAATTAAACAAAGAGTAAACTATGGAAAATACAGGAAAGGTCATAAGTATAGAAGGGAAACAGTAAAATACTGCAGAAAGAGAGTAGAGAATGTGACATAACCAATAATTAAGATAATGGCTGATAATTTTCCAGTAGTTTTTATTTTTTTTACAATTTTCATATATAATGTTCAAAAATAATATGCAGTACATGAAAAAATAAGATGGAACAAAAAACTGCGAGATACATAAAATGGAGTTATTCAAAATGTAGTTCACTTAAGGAAATGTCTTTCATTTCCCATTGCTCTGTATTTTCACATTTATCATGAATTAGGTGTCCCTAAATGTTTTGGTCTCCATTTGCACGCTCAATTTCTTATACTGTTTGCAAGAAGACACTTGAGAAAAGTGTCTGTGAAAAGAAAGGCATCTTTCCTTCTATTTCTTAATGAATTCCTTTGATATTCTTTCCCTTGGAATTTCCAAATGTATTTTAGAATCAATATCATCGATTGGATACTGAGTATTCCAACTCAGAAACCACATATAATTGGGTATAGATCTGGATTGAGTAGGTTTTAGACAAATCGGACTTAAACAGGCATATCTGCTCATGTGTACCTGTTTTATGTATATCAAGATATAATTCAATACTTCAGAGGTGTGTATAAATGCACACATTTCACCTTATTGTCCTGTGAAGCGGAACTTCACCTGAATATTTACACACCATTGGAAAATAGTTCCTGTTAATTGACAAAAGAAACCTCCTCCTACTCCACTTGCAGTTTGGGAAAAACACTATGTTGGGCATCAATCTTCACAATGAAATGAAGCAACATTGAATTATTATTTGATGACCTCTCACTATTACATGCTATCTCATAGAGAAAGCTCTAGGGCATCATTTGTTACCTCGTCAGGTGGATAAAATATATGGATTTTGTATCTAAAAGTTTATCACTTTTTCTTCTCAGCATGGAATATGCATACGCCCTTATCCCTATCCTTAGCCCTATCCCTGTCCTTATCCCTAACCTCTTTTTCTGAAAGCTGAAGTCTTTCTTCTTTCTATTTCCATAAAAAATAAAATGAAGTATTAAAAATGTTTTTATGGATTTTTGGATATTTGTCCTAAGTTGCTGTAGTTTAATGGTATATTACCAAACATACCCAGAGGCAATGAAAACCTAAAACTCAACCTTGTATCTGTGGGGTGAGAGCATATTAGGCAGATGTACTCCTGGATCCATAAGAGTACCTTAGCCACCATCAAAGTATTTCATGTGATAAAAAAGAAAAAAAAACCTAAATATATCTTTTGCAGTCCAAATTCTAAATCAGATTATGACCTCTTAGTAGATAATTCTCTTTTGCATTCCTTATTTCCCCTTCCCTTTGGAAGCACTTCAATTTCTACCATCTTAAGGTACAAAAAATTTTCATTGTTATAGGTTCCAAATCATTGTTTTCTTTTTGTTGTTTGTTTGTTCTTCATATCTGACTTCTTTATTAATTAAAAAAAATGCATTAAGTGGTTGGTGTTATACATTAAATCTCCTGGTTCAAGACTTAATCACCTTTGCCTCCATTGTATGGCATCAATCCAATTTCCCTTTGGTAATCAGCATCAGTCCCCCATGCCAGTAAACTTTCCTGTTTCTGTAAGTAAATCAATAAGAATAATATTGACAATGGCCATCCCTCACAAATGTCTTTTCCTCCTGGATACTGGTTCTTCTTCAAACCCCTCAGGTACTTGTTGTGATATGAAAATACTGGCTACATATGATGGGTCACAGGAAAGGTACATGGCTAAAACAATAATCAAATTATGTCCCTGGGATATTTCAAAGTTGGAGTGATATAATATTTCTTCAATCATAGATGTGAATATAACTTGTAGGGACTTACTTTGTGTTATCAACATGTGAGCAAGTTGGGTATAGTAGGCATCTAAAGAACTTATGCAAATAGAAAAGAGAGATACAAGATGACAAGAAATGCCAGGTACCAGTTGTTTCATGTTTGTATTCTTATCTAGTAATAAGGCTGGGGCCTTTTTATAGGAAAGTCAACACTTTCCTGGATATTTAAATCTTATTCAGAGGGAATAATAAAAGGAAGTAAATTAATTGTAAAGTACAATAAAATTTCATAATGGCAGTGGTATATGGGTTGATTAGGATGAACTGATTGGATTTTTTCTTACATGTATAAAGTGGTGAAATTAATAGTACAAATAAATGTCAAGTTCATTGGAGAAAAAACTGTTTCTTTGCAAATGGAATAAAATGAGGACTTCATGAAGAAGATGCATGAACTGACATAAAAGAGGAATGAAATGTTAAAGGCAAAATTCATGGAAAAATGTGAGAAATAAATATAGTTAAAATGAATAATAAAAAATTCAATAACCTCTATAATAGTCAATGCTAGATTATAATTGATGTTTATGTACCACAGAATTTATTCTTTGTTTATATTCTATCATGTGTGTGTTGTATGTGCATGTCTTTCTTACCTGACCCAGAGCTGAATTGTCTCTTCTTTTCAAATTTCATACATATAAATGCAACCAAGTACTACACTCATATAATATTCTACTAGTACTTTGACCATTTTTAACCAGGAGCACTAGCACTGACACATATATTAACTACAACATCTACTAACACAAGTGTCCTATTACCACCAGGACATTATAACTTTTAGGTTTCCTTAGCTATCTTAAAACATCATATGTACAGTAATCCATTCAAACTATTATTTATGTTTGGAAATAATATATAGTACAGTAATCTCCAATTTGCAGTATCAAGTTGTGGACACATTCTTAGTAAGACTGAGATTTCCCATTGTTGGAATGATTCTCAAACATTCTACCACTTGGACCTCATCCTTTTATGGAACTCTTGGCACTTGGACAAGGTGTTCATCAGTGCATCTTTCATGGATTCATTCCATAGACTGAAGATGTAGGAATTCAAGAGAGGTGTGATGACACTGGAGAGGATAAAGAGGATCTTGTTGAGATGGAGGCTGCTATTCTGTGAGGGATGGACATACACAATGATGGAGATCCCATAGACCATGGAGTCCACAGTGAAGTGAGAGGCACAAGTGGCAAAGGCTTTGCGTTGTCCTTGTCTGAGGGTATTTTCAGAATGGTGGAGATGATATAAACATAGGAGACCACTGTTAGTGAGAGAGAGCTGATGAGCAGGACAAGGTAACTGAGGAAATCTATTAGCTCAATGGCATGTATGTCAGCACATGCCAAATGGAGGAGGGGAGCACTGTCACAGAAAAAATGATCAGTTTCATTGGGGCCACAATATGGCAGTGCTGCTTTAAGGATTGTGGATGGAAAGATGAGGAAAAAACCACCAACCCAGGAAAGAATGACAAGATGGATGCAGAGTGAACTAGACATCATAGTAGGTTAATGAAGGGGACTGCAGATGGCCACATAGTGGTCATAGGACATGACAGCAAAAAGGATAAACTCAGTGCATCCAGAGAGGAAGCAGAAATAGGACTGGGTGAACATTCACTAAAAAAGATTCTATTCCTTTCTGACAGGAATCCTGCCAGCATCTTGGTAACAGCACAGGTCATGGTTAATATTTCACTGAAAAAGAGGTTGCTGAGGAAGAAATACATGGATGAGTGGAGCCTGTAATCCACAAAGATCAGTGTAGTGATGGGGATGTTTCCAAGGACAGCCACCAAATAAGCCAATAAAAAATCAAGAATAAGATGCCCCTCAGTGCTCCAGTGGTAGGTATCCCAATAAGAATAACATCTGTCAACATGGTCCAATCCCCTCTGTCAATGCTGGGTAGGGAATCTCTTAAGAGAACCAAGAAAAAGAAAAAAGCATGATTCATCATTCATTAAAACAGACTTTTCTAAGATAAATGAAGTTGGGAAATTTTATTCCTTCTATTTCTAACAAGTTACATGATTGAAAAATATAATATGGTCATGTTTAATTTTTCTTATAACTTCCAGACAAGAATATATGAAAATCAATGTTCTCAATAATGACATGTAAAAATCAATTTACCTAACAGATATTTTAACCCCCACATCATTATTTTTATCTCAAATGTAAAAAGGCAGTATGTACAATATAATTACTTTCATACGCACACACACACACATTGACATACAGATATACACACATAGTTATGTAAGATTTTGGTTAAGGTGGAATGAAAGCAAAGAATATATTTTTATTAATTATTATTTAATTTTGTAATTGATAATACTTTCAAAGGAACTGACCTGCATTAAATATTTCAGATATTATCAGTTAACACAAGGCCTCAATTAAATCTACAAGGCACATATTAATTGTGTGTTGCAGCTATACCTCCATGTTTACTTATTTAGAGTGAACACTACACTGCAAAAAATGCTGGTTGCTGGAATGTAGAAATCAAATTCACTTTTCATCTTTTAGGTATTATAATTGGTCCCCTATATTGAATTTAAGATTCAATAATGTTTTCTTTAATTTTTACTGTAGTCAATGGAGGTTAATTATTATGGTAGAACTTCTAAATGACAAATTAACAAATTGCTGAATGGAACAGATATGAAGTGTATTCAACTTTAAATAATTCTCTAATTATTTAATTTTGGAACAAATTCTAGAACAACCTACTAGCATATTTTTAATGCTTTTGGAATGACTCTGTAACTTTGTGTAGATACATCAGGCATTAATTTCTAGCACTAGCCAGTAATGTCTGTGACAAAACTTCTGTACACATAAATTAATGCAAGAATTGTTCTCACTTTAGGTAATTAAAATAAATATATAAAGTACACAGAGAAAACTCCAAATTTGAAAGTGGCATTAATAGGTTTGTCATTTTCAAAGAAAATTTTAACAATAGAATGTGATTTTGTCGAACCAAAAACAATAGAGGAAAATCAATAAGAAAGTTTCTGAAAAATAAAGGAAACAAAAGTAAGAACAAATAATTTCTAGAATAATGAATCACACAATGAAAAGACAATATATCAATAATGTTTGAAAAAACAATAACAGTTAATTATAACTTTCAGAATGAAATAAAAACAAAATTTTACTGTATGCAATTTGCATGAAACATGTAAATATAATGTATCAAAAAGTTA
Organism: Cabassous unicinctus; assembly: GCA_029593785.1. NCBI lineage: Eukaryota > Metazoa > Chordata > Mammalia > Cingulata > Chlamyphoridae > Cabassous > Cabassous unicinctus. Next base: position 9,491 of record JAQZBX010014458.1, read on the forward strand.
AAAAAGCATTGTTGTATATGACAGTGGATTTAAAAACATATATAAGGAAAAAAAATAGACGAAAAAATAAAACAATGTTTAAGAAGAAAAGTAGATGTTGCAAAATGAATAATATATGCATTAGAAATTGAGGCAAAAAAAGAAGACAGAGATTAAATGTATATTATTGTATAATAAATTTTGGAAGACAGAAATTAAGTGTATATTATTGAATAATAATTTTCAGATGACAAAGAGGTTAAGCATATATTATTGAATAATAAATTTTCAGTGAAACATACAAATACCTGAATTTATGAGGTAAGTGGGATTATACCATGCCTGTCAAGGAAGATAATAAAAATACAGGGAGTAATAGATAATAATGAAATAAAATAATTTTATGTACTCCATTTTTATTGGTCAATACAGCAGAAAGTGAGCAGTATTAAGGATAAAATTAATATTATAAATGAACTGAAGCATTCGTAATTAAATTATGGAAATATTTGGAATGCTAAATGTGAACATATATATAGAAAGATTGTATTCCTGGATTTGAAATCAATATCTCAAAATTCAATTTTGTGCAAAATGTTTTTGGATATATAACATAATTACAATCAAGTATCAGTATGATTTTTATTTTTGAAGTAGGTCAAAATAAATAAAATGAAATTCCATAGAATAACTAATGCAGTTTTAAAATCTATTAGCTTTGTTAACATACTATTAAACTAAAACTACAGCAACTTAGGAGAAATATCCAAAAATTTATAAAGACATTTTTAATATTTCATTTTATTTTTATGGAAAATGAAAGAAGCAAAATTTCAACTTACAAAAAATGAGATTCCAGTGGAGCCTCCCTTGCCTAAAGGAGCTGGATTAGGAGTCTGTGACCATGGAAGTAATGAAAGAATGTGTGAAATGGAAAGAAGAGATCAGGCTTTCAAATATTGGTATGCTCTCAAAAGTGTTACAAATATAATACTGCATGATGTTACTCAGAAGTTTAGTAAGGGGAATTAAGAGAGAGAGATGAGATAGAGATAGAGCTAGAGCTAGAGGGAGGGAGGGAGAAGGAGGAGAGGGGAGAGAAGCTAATTGATTATTCAGGGAAGAAACAGAATAAAATCTGTAGGCATGTCTTGAATGATGATTAAAGAAATGTATTAGTCAGCCAAAGGGGTGCTAATGTGAAATACCAGAAATGGGTTGGTCTTTATAAAGGGTATTTATTTGGGGTAGAGGTCCACAGTTACCAGGCCATAAAGCATAAGTTTCTTCTTTATTCTCTCACCAAAGTCCATTGTCACGTGTTGGAGCAAGACAGCTACCAATGTTTGCCAGGGTTCAGGCTTCTCAGGTTCCTCTCTTCCCGGGGCTGCGTTTCTCTCCAGGCTTAGCACCTCAATTTCCTCCACAAGGCCAGCTGTAGACTATCAGGCAAATGGCTCACTTCTCTTCTCCTGGGGCCTTCTCTCCGACATTAAAACTCCAACATCAAAACTGCTTCTCAAAAACTGCTCCCTCTGTCCTTTGCCTTGCCTTTTATATTCTATTCCCCCACCCACCAAGGGGTGGGGCTCAATGCCCTACTGAGGTGGCCCAGTCAATGCCCTAATCATAACTTAATCACGCCCAGATTAACAGATCAGTTTACAATCATGATATAATTATATTTTTAGAATTCATAATTACATCAAATTTCCAAACAGCTACAAGAAAGAAGTGAAAAGGAATAATGATTACTATAGAAACGAAAGTGTTGATGTTATGAGGCAAATTTTTCTGAAAGTCTGTGTTATTAAGTTGTTAATAAAATTTCCTTGTCTTATTTAAACTAAATATTTAAATAAATCTGTTAGAGTGGACAAGAGTATCCCTAGTATCTATTCTTCAAGTACTTCTCAGACATTTCATATGGGTCAAGGCCATCTTTGTTCATGCCTAACATCTAGGTATAATTTAGTAAATATTCCCTGCAGGTTTCCAGTCTCATTTTCTAGGACATTCAAATTTTTCCTTAATAATCCCAAACCTTGCTTGACAACATGTGTTCATGCCCAGTGTAAGGTCCTTTGCTGAGGAAAAAGAATGAGAATTTCCTGAATTTGTTCCATTTTTCTTTCTTTTGGAATCATGCTTCAGAGCTGAGAAGATGGGGTTTGCACAGGAACTGTGGAGCTCAGATCCCTTTGTAGGTTGGACTACTGTCAAATTACCATAGTAAATTTCCACAGCATGAACCTAGAAGAAAGTCTCACTGAGACTAGCAAGACTTTAAAATCAGGCCAGAAACTTTCAGGGGCAAATTTACTAGGAATAACTGCAAACTTGTTTCTTCTCACTCTTCAAATGTTCTTTGGAAACTGATTAAAGACTATTTCATAGAGATACAAATACATGTAAAAAGCTTTATTTCTCAGGAGACTTTTTAAAAACACTTGGCCAAAGAATTCCAAAAATGCAAACATTTTTCTGAACTGTCTATACAGCCACAGAGAAAATTTATGAGTGCTCACATATGTAAGTATGTATGTTTGTATGTTTATATGTGCATGTGTAATCTATAACCACGCAGTACCTCAGAGCTTCAGCTAGTTGACCTTCAGTGTTGGAGAGACTTGAACTAACTTACTGCTCATTTTCAGCGAGTGACTTTAATGAATGTAAAAGATTATTTCATAAACAGAAATGCATGAACATGAAGACAGGAAATGTCAAATAAGTTGGTATGAAAATAGCAGAACTATATAAAAGAAAACTTTGAGAACAAATTACTCACAATGTTAAAATTTTATTTTTTTAATTATTTAGCAATTACAATTAAATTTTATATATATACACATTTTATTTATATTCATAGCTTCAGTATCATTGGTGTCCTATGGCTTTGTTATTTGTAACATTTTGTATATTAGTATTCCCTGCTTTAAACCTTGATAGTATATCACATTTTCCATGTGACTAACCATTTTATTCATATACTGGCAACCACTAATGATGATGACAGAGATGTTCTTAATCTGCAGGGTATGTATGTTATTATACGAATCACTAAATAAAAGTGTCACATAAAGGAATACAAGACATTCTAGTAGATATATAACCTAGGAGAAGTAGGACCAGGTGATAAATATCGTGGTGTTAGTGGCAATTCACCAGGATGGTGAAATATGGTTGCATTTGAAGATGTCAAGATGGTGGCAAGGAAAGTGGTTTTTTGTTGGAAAAAATAAATAATTAAAAGGCTGAAATGATGAAAACATACTTAGAAAAAGAAACATCTAGAAATAAAGAAATGAGAAAAATTTAGTAAAGACTAATTATTTTGTGCCCTTTAATGATAAAAATGTTACATATTTCAATATAATCAATGTTGTGAATAAATAAGTTAGTTTTATGTTCAATTGAAATCAGCAAAATTATAATTACTGTGCCTTAAAAGAAAATGCTTGTTGAACATGTGGACCGGCTTGCCAAATGGACTCCTGATTTATTCTTCATTATTCCCCTTATTATATCACTCCCCATTCCTCTTTAGAAATTCTCAAATATTCTTCTAGAACCTTATTTCTCACAGGATGTTTCCAAATATACCAGTGCCCACAAACACCATTGTAAGTTTCCTGATATTAGCAGTTTTGATGAGACCCAATTCTCATCAAGTTTCCCAACAGTATTCTACAGTCCACATTACTCACCAGAAGTTACTCAATATTATTACCTGGATCCACCACCCTCATAAGAAGGTCATTATTATTCTAGGATCCTTGTTCCTTATCAGAACCATCCCATACTATATGTGACCCCAATCCTTATTTCTCACTGTAATATTAGGGACTCCATTTCCCCAGGATGTTCTAAATATTTAACAAGTGTCCTATTCCTCATTAGAATCTTCCCAATAGTATATCAGTGCCCTGATTCCTCATCAGAAATTTCCCACTATTATGGTATTGCTTCCAATCCCATTGCAACTTCACTAATATCACACCAGTGCCCCTTATCCTAACAGAATTCCCATTACTATTATCCTTATCAGATGTTTTACAATATTAAACTATTGTTCCCATTCTTCATCAAAATTTCCCAATATTACAATTGTGCCTCTATTACTCTATAGGACATTACTATCATTACTAACCTTATACCAATAACCCCATTCTTCAACATATGTATCCCATTGCTGCCATTCCTCCCCAAAATTTCCCAATATTATACTACTGTCTCCATTAATTTTTGGGACATTCTTAATATTATATCAGTGTTTCTTTTCCTCACTTTAAATGTCTATATGTGATTCCAGTTCCTCCAATTTTCATCAGAAGTTTCCCCATATTATTTCAGTGCAACCATTTTCTTAAGATATCTGTGAATATGCTTTCAGTTCAGTTTCCTGATAAAACACCTGTACTCCCGTTCGTCTTCAGAATTCCTAATATTACACCAGTGCTCTCTTTCTTCATCTACAATTCCTCTCATCTTATGCTATTGTCTTCCTTCATCACCAGTAGTTTCTGAATATATCTGTAGTGCTTCCATTCTTCATTGGAATATTCACATGATAGTTCATGATCAGAAATTCCTCTTTAAAATAGAGTTATATGAATTCCTCATTGGAAATTTCACATTATTATATATATGGGTTTAATGTTCATCATGTTTTCTAGTATTTTACCACTGCTTCCTTGATCAACAGAAGTTCTCCATATGATATCAGTACACATATTCCTCTTCAGATATTTCTTTTTTTTTATCTTTTTATTGCAATTTAATTTTAGAATTATAAGTAAAAAAATAAATTAAAATTTAAAATGGGGAAAATTCAATGAGCTATATTTATTATATTCTCTATATGTAATTTTATTTCAATATAATTTTCTTTTTCAGATTCCAAATTGTATTTTATTTACCTTTCACCATTCTGGACTCAGGAATATCATTGAAATGATGGCAAAAATTGCTTCAGGATTGATATTTTTCTTGTGAGTTCTAATCACATATCATGAATAATACATTTTATCATGTTCATATCATTTTATATTTTATTTCTTACAATTCTGCTTTTACCTCATGTAAATAAATTCTTTTATCTCAATCTCCCTTCAGCTAATGTTCATGCTAACTCCCCCAATCATGAAGCTTTTTTTTTTAACAATAATGTATTTTTATTTAAAGTATGTACTTTGTTTTTTTAAACATATATTTTAAAAGATGCTTAGATTACATAAATGTTACAAAAAAATTACAGGGATTTCCATGTTCCCCACCTCCCACACCTCCCATAACATCCCACATAAACATCTTTCATTAGTGTGGCACATCACCTGCAATGGATATACACATCCTGGGGCTTTGCCACTAAGCATGGACCATACTTCACAATGTAGACCACACTCTCTCCCGCACAGTTCTGCACAATATATGCTGATGTAAAATGGCCTATATCTGTTGTTGTAATGTCACTCAGGATAATTCTCAAGTCCTGAGAAAGCACCTATATAACAACTGCCTTTCCCTTCCCTGCCCCAAAAGCATCCAGTGGCCACTGGCTCCACCTCACTGTTGTAATTTCTTGCATTGCTTGAATCACATTGTGTCTGCAACAGAATACCATTAAACCCACTCTAGTCCCAGATATTTCTTAATATTATATCAGTGACCTCTTTCTCATCAGAATCTTTCCCATAAATCTTTAATGCCTCCATTCCTCTTCAGAAGATTGCCAATATTATACAGAGACTCCCATTCTTTGTCAAACTTTCTCCATAGTATACCTGTTCTGTTAGTCTGTATCAAAACTGTCTTCTTTTCTGAACCCCCAATCCGAGTAGAATTATACAATTATCACACGATTATATCCATTTCTCATGAGAAGTTTTATCATATTTACTATTTCCCAGATACTCCTTATAAGTTTCTTCACCTTAAGGCAGTCGACCATTCCTTGATTGAAGATTCCAAACATTAGAGTGGTGCTCCCATTTCCTTAAGATTTTGTCCATATGATACCAGTATTCTTATTCATCTTCAGAAGTTTTCCAAAATATCATCTATTTCCTCATGATCATCAGAATTTTCTCATATTTTACCAGAATCCCCATATCTTTTGGAAACTTCTTGTTGGAAATTTCCCAATACTATATGAATATCCCCATTCTTCACCAGAAGTTTCTCTATTTGTTAACAGTTCCATATTCCTCCTCAAAACTCATCCAATATTAGACTATTTTCCCTTCCCTCATCAGAAGTTAACCCACATATCAGTGCTCCTATTCCACCTTAAAAATTTCCCAATATTATACCAGTGCCCATTCATCAATATATTTATCCATATGATACCAGTGAATACATTCTCATTAAAAGTTTAACAAATGATACCAGAGTCCACATTCCCAATAAAAGTTTTTTGTTATAAAAGGAAGACATTTTTCATCAGAATTTTCCCAATATTACACCGGGTGGTCCATTCCTCATATGAATTTTTCTCTTCATATATTTGCCATATTTTCATCAGATGTTTTTCAGTGTGTGACAGTGTTCCTATCCTTATTAAGTTTTTCCATAAGGTTACAAGGTTATAGTGATCTTACTTCTTTTCAGAATATCCACAATATTATAACAGTGCAACCATTATTTTCAGATGTTTTGCCATATTATACCAGTTTCTGATATGGCAGTTTCTTAATATTATTTCAGTTACCTGATTCATCATTAAGAGTTTCAGAATCTCAATTCATCACTGGAAATTTCACAGTATTATATGTCCTCCTTTCTTATTAGAAATTTCAGAAATTCCTCTCATATGTTATCAGTATCAACATTCTTCTTCAGAAGTTTCCTCATATTATACCAGTGCCTGTATTCCTCATAGAATTTTCCCAAAGTTACCACTCCCATTCCATTCTTCATATCCCATTTGTCATCAGAAGTTTCCCATCAGAAGTTTCCCAATATTCATTATGAATTACCAAATATTAAAATGTTCCTCCTATCTTCATGGAATCTATTCTACTATTGTGCCAGTGTCCCCCAGTTTTCGGAAGAAGTTATCTAACATTATACAAGTGCTCTCATGTCTTATTAAAATTGCCTAAGAATATATCAGTTCTGCCATTTATTTTGTGAGAATTCACTATATTATATCAGTACTGTAAACCATCATCATAAATTTCCCAACATCTTATTGATGCCTTCCTTCCTCTTCAGAAGTTCATCAATATTATTCCATTACCTCATCATTAGTTGTTTCTCCTTTAGATAATGGTGTTCCATTCATTTTCAAAAGCCCCAATATTTATATCAGGGACTCAAATCCTGTTTTTCTGTTCTTTTATTTTTGTGAATTTGAAATAAACTTATTTATTAAAAAATTGAATCCTTATTATATTTTCATATTATACAAAATCACAAATTGTTTATATGAGGTTTGACTTTATTATAACACTGTGACTATTGTTTATTTGGAAATTCACTATATTATACCAGTGCTCACAGTCCTCATCAGAATTTGCTAATATTATACCTGTACCCTCATTCCCCTTTAGGAATTTCCCAATATTATTCATTCTTCCTATCCCTCATCCAAAATTTACAAATATTACATCAGTAACCTGAATCCTCATCAGAAATATCTACCCATTATATAAGTGTATATTTTCCTTTCAGGAAGGTTCTCAATATTATACTATTGGACCTATTCTTAATTGGGATTTTCCAATATTGTATCAGTACAACTTTCCCGTGAAAATATGACCACTATTATACCCAGATCTCCATTCCTCACTGGACAGTTCCCAGTCCATCTTCCCTCATTGGAATTGTCCCAATATTATATTTGCTATCCTTTCTTAAAAGATTTCCCATGATATAGCAGTACCATAATTCTTTATTTAAATTTTCCAAATATTGTACATTCATTCCTCTTACACAATTTTATAGTGTTATACAATTATTCCCATTGCATGTTATGTCTCTTTATTATACCAATGATTCCACTAAATTTCAGAATTTCCCCCAATTATGTCAGTGTCTCCATTTCTCATCAGAAGTTTTCCCATATTATATTAAAGTCCACATTCCTCTTTGTAAACAGCCTGAATGGGACCATAAGTTATGTGGCCACCAAAATGTAATTCATTAAATAGTGACAAGGCAATTATAGTCAAGTATATTTCCAATGTTCTAAATAACCTGCATCAATTGAACATTTTTGAATAATTGAGAAGATATGTATTTAAGTAGGCATAGGCTTTTATCCTTACAAGTTCTTCTATGTCTAGTACCCTGCTTTAATTTTATATAATGTTACTATAGGTAGACGTCCAAAATTAGACATTCTTTCAAATCAGTAATTAATTTAACTTCACAAGCAGCGTATACATTTAACCAATTTCACCCCATTATTAATATTTGTACTCATGGGATTTTGCTCATTAAAAGTTCAAGTCCCAGTAACAAATCCCTAGAAATTTCCCAGAGTTTGCAGATGAGCAGTAGGAAATTTATTCCTACTGCAGGCTCATATTTTTAACTGATCATTTGTGGTTCAATGAGATACATTCTCCATTTTGTATAGAAAATTCAATAGCCAGGAGCTACCAAGCATAAGTACATAAAATACACATACACACAGGCAAAGACACTTGTTGTTACATTTCAATAATAATACAGCTAAAATATAAAAGTGATGCGCAAATGGAATAATTACATTCAGTAAACATGGCTGAGGTCCCCAAGATCACACTCTGATTTTTATGTATTGCTTGAAGGACCCATAGAGCTCAGAAATACTGTTATACTCATAGTTATGGTTTATTACAGTAAAAGGACGAAGCTCAAGATTAGTAATGGCAAAAGGTGCATGGAATAAAGTCCAGAAGAAAGAAGGTGCAAGTTGTCAATTTTCCTCTCCCAGTGCAGTTGCATGGATGAATTTAATTCATCCAGCAGCAATGTTAAATATCAACACATCAAAGTAAGACCAAACAAGGATGTACACATGAAACTTAGTGTCCAATAATTTTTCTGGGGATTAGTCAGAGAGCCATGCTGCACCAATGTGACTTACATCAGATATTCACACTCCAATTCCTCCAACCCTGAGGACAAACTGATATGGTATGATCCAAAGCCCCAGGAACACAAAAACAAGTATTCACAACCATCACTTTGCTGTTATAAACTATATGGAGTGGCCCAAGGTCTCAGGTATAAAAATCACTATTATTGTTCAGTATATGCCAAAGACTCAGAGGATATCTCCCATTAGTCTGTCAACAGCCAATTCTGAGGACCTTTGGAATGTGCAGAGCTTGGGTAAACTAAGCCTCTGGAGTTAAGACCATTACTACACAGTCTAGCCCATTGGCCCTTGGCCTAGGTTCTCTTACAGGAAAATGATCATATTTTTTCTGAGCATCTGCATTTAGGATGCCATATATATAACATAAACAGAAATAATATCAATATGAATAAGCTTAACAGCATTTGGAGGATTCAGGGTGGGGTAGGGAAACATTTAAAGTAACATATAAATCCAATATATGATATAAAACCAAAACACACATGTTCATATTCTTGTATTAATTTGGTTACTCATTTTTCATTTTGACCTATAACTATTTGTACCTTGTAATAAACCGTGAGGAACTATTTAGTATAGAAATTAGGTAATTATTAAGTAAATCCAGTTCTTACTGAAGCAAGACAATTATTATCAGTATTAATTTGAGAAAGTTTTAACTCATTCCCCCAATTCATTTGGTCATCAATATCAGTGTTATCATATATTTTTGAATAATATTTTTCTTTATTAGAGATGTAGGTATTTACAGAAAAATCATGCACAAAATACAGGATTCTTGTATACCACACTATTATTAACACATTGAATTGGTATGGAAAATTTATTACAATTGATGATAGCACATTTTTAGAATTGTACTATTAACTATAGTTCATGGTTTAACTTAGGGTTCACTGTTTGTGTAGTGTAGTTCCATGGATTATTAAAATTTTTTATTCTGTTAACATTATATGCAATATAGCATTTCCCATTTTAATCACATTCATATATATATATACTGTACGCTTAATAGCATTCATAATGTTGTACTACCCTCACCCCCATTCATTACCAAAACATTACCATAATTCCAAATAGGAATCCTTTACATTTTAAGCCTTAACTTCCAATTTCCTATTCCTACTTTATCTCTTGTAAATTCATATTCTAGATTCTTATTTACTTATGTTAGGTGAATCTCACAAACCTGCAAATGTAACACTGTATTTCAGTATGGTAATGATACAATTCAATTTAATTATGGAAAAAATAACTAAGATTTTCAGACGTGCTTGACTTTTCTTACCAAGAGAATCATCTCTTGCCTATGTAACAGATATTATTACAGACAGGTGTCATTACAATTGTTTTTGATATAGTTATTACTGGGTTCCAAGCCATGTGGGGACAATGCCAGCTTTTCTGTCTCAGTTCACAGGCTTCTACTGAGATGAGTTTCTTTTGATTGTTGTTTCCTTTGATTGTTCCACAGGGAGAAGATGAGTGTGGTTTAGAATAGTTCCTATCACTGCTGGATAAGAATGTGTCTTCTGTTTTTTTCTTGGGATGAGGACAATCCTAAATCATTGATCTAACATGTGTTCCCAGAGAACTTTTATAGACTTGGGCATATTTGAGATTCCCATATTTGTGTCCCTTGAGCCACAGAACCAAGGGTATAAGGATATTTCCCCATGCTACTTTGGCCTTCATCTATTTTAAAAGAGGTAAGAAGTCATGTTAATTCAGGGTACATAGCTTTTCCAAATGCTCTGGGTCTTAGCATTATTCATAATTATTTGTTGAGCCTGCCTGATCCATGTCAATAAAATCTCATCATCCTTCCATTCTGGCTTTCATGCTTTGCCTTCTTCCTGGAAGAGAACATCTTCTAATCTTATTATTCAAGTTAATAAATGTGCTAATTATTAATCTTCCAGTCAATAAAAGCTGCTCATCATTCAAAGTAAATTAAAAATGTCCCATGGTGCTTAGACCAGCACCTATCTTTCCCTAAAGTACTTTATATCTTTGGGACAATGTTGTTTGATCCACCATGCATGCTGTTCTCATCGTAGATTAGAGGCCTGAGTGAAGGTAGGATATGTTTTGTACCCAAAAATGTTGGGCCACCCATATTAGGGTTAGATGAGTGGTAGGCACACCCAAATTTTATTTAGCTTGAGTATGCTATCAGGCCTCACATAGCCTTGTTAGGTTCCAAAAGTAGGGGTAATCTTCTGGGCATCTGATGTAATTGTGCTAAGTGATACAGTTGATTTGCATTATTTGCAGTGCTTATGTTCTATGAAGTCATAGTGAACATTGAATTAGCACATATTGAAAAATTGCTTATGGAGGATATACTGAGTTAGGATACTGTGAGCCCCGGGACACCATATTTCTATCAACCAATCAATGCAAAAAAATTTGTGTCTTTCTCTTTAAAGACTCCTTAACATATATTCCTGATTGATTAACATTGGACTCTTGACCTACAGCACCATAATTCATGCCTGAATGAAGCAATTTAAGATACATATTTTCTCTGTAAAATACACCACAGCTTTTTTTGAGATTATGAACTTTGGAAAGAACTTCGATATTACACTTTGTAGACATTTTAAACAGTGAAATCAATTTAAAAAAACCTAATGCAAAATATTTGTCACTGTATATACCACAAAAGAGGCAATTTACATTATGAGAGATGAAACAAGAAAGCAAAGTGTCAACTTGTTTAACCTCAGCTGGGAAAAGCATATTGGGAGAGTAAAAATTTTCACTGCTTTGAGTGTGTCTGAAATTACTGGGGGTGACAAATGAATTTTACTGAGTAGACAGATTCACAAATATGGAAAGCATGAATAATGAGGTTAGAATGTAATATTATTCTCCTCTGAGCATCTTTTGAAGCATCAATATTGTTAGCAGAATGCTCTGGGCTCTGGATTTTAGGTTCTTGCCTATGTCACATAAAAGAATTTAAAGATACTCCATAGGGTAGGCATGGGAGTAAAGAATTTATTAAGAAACAAGAAAAAAAGGCAGTACAAAGCCCCAGACATGGATGTGAGCATGCTACAGGGTGAGATGCACACACCCTCACTAGGCACCTCTGGTTTTATTGGCTATCATTGGGATTTAGGGTTTACACTGATTAGAGTATTTAGGACAAAGTAAGGGAAATTTATTGGGTAGTTTGATTTTTATGGGCTGCTGTCTGGTGGTGACTGACTTCTGGCTGTTGCTCCCAAGTCCTACTGGAGTTTGCTGTGCAAGGGGTAGTGTGGGAATTTCATATTTTTCTTCTTCTTTTTCCTGGGTGGATGCTGCAAGATGCATTCCTATAACTTGCTTGTGCACATAAAGAGGTACAAACTGCCAGGGCTACTTCTGCAGCTGATGGGCAAATGCTGCAAGCTGCCTCCTGATAACATACCTATGTGAGTCTAAGCAGGATGTTGTCTCATTTATTTTTACTGAGTAGTGTTTGTGTGGAAATTTATTGGGTTTTCTACCTCTCCTCCTTTCATCCTTATTCTATCCTGCCTCAATATAATATTGTGTTTTTTATGCATTATTCATTCATTTTTTCTTTTCTTACTCTCAGCTATTATTTCTCCTCTTCATTACTAATTTTGATATACAAAAATTTCCCACTTTTGGAAAGGATGTTAGGTTCAGCAACTGTGCTGGTTCAGATTGCTAGCAGCAATGCTCTTCTATTAAGTACCTCTCCTCAGTTCTTTCCCATTCTTATAGGTTAGGCTCTAAACTACTGAGCTATCTTGACTAATAGGCAAAATAGCTGCATTCACTATCAACACCAATTTTGTCAGATGGTGTGAAGGCACAATCCACCCTATTAGGCCTTGAGGAACACTGATATAAAGTTTAAATATTTAGTTAGAGTTTTGTGCTACGGGATCAACCCTGCTTCCAGCATCTGTTGTGTTCCTGGACCTATGACCATTGCATCAGACAGGAAAAACTAATTTTGAGATGATATGGGAAGGAATTATATGATTATTACAGTATCCTCCATCACCCTCCATTCCTCAGATTCCCCAGAAAAAAATAACATGAGAATCTATCCAGTGAGGACCCTCCATTGTCCCCTTAATCTTGAGGGTGAGCACAGACATAAAATCATGAAAGTCAGCCCTTCACACTTTTAGCTACCCACCTTCAATTTAGAGACATGTCCACTAGCTTGAATGACTGAATATTCTCTTCTGGGATGGGAAAGATCCCGGAAGAGAATACTTCTGATGGGTTTAGGCACATCCTACTCTAAAGTACTCTTAAATTCCCATAATGATTTACACAGGGCTCCACCTCTTGTGGGCATCTATTTAACTGTCTAGTTTTCCATGGCACATCTGCCTGGCACTCCCATAAGTTTGTAAAAATCCCAAACAGGGGCTTTTATCATTGTTTAATTCTTCCATCAATGTAAAGAAAATGGCATGCATTTTGGCACACAGAGCTTATATGTTCTTTTATTTTTCAATTAGTCTTTCCATTAGCCATTCTCTCTCTCTCTCTCAATATATATATTGAGAAATATATATATCGAGAGAGAGAGAGAGAAAGGGGGGGAGAGAGAGATTTATTAGTAATTGGCTCACAAAACTGGGGATTGGCAAGCATGAACTCACTAGGGCAGGCTGCATGTTGGAAACTCAGATGAAGTTGAAGTTGAATTCCCAGGAAGAAACTGGCTGGGTGAAGGAGAGGCATAAAGTCTTCTCTTTTTATTTTTATTTTTTTATGCTTAGATTACATATATGTTACACAAAAATTACAGGGATTCCCATGATCTCCACCTCCAATAACGTCTCACATAAACATCTTTCATTAGTGTGGCACATCACCTGCAATGGATATACACATCCTTGGGCTTTGCCACTAAGCATAGACCACAGTTCACATCGTAGACCACACTCTCTCCCACAAAGTTCTGCATGGTATATGCTGATGTAAAATGGCCTATATCCATCACCAGAACGTCACTCAGGACAACCCCTAAGTCCTGAAAAAGCCCCTATATTACAATTGCCCTTTCCCTCCCTGCCCTGAAAGCATCTAGTGGCCACTAGCTCCACCTCACTGTTATAATTTCTTCCATTGCTTGAATCACAATATGTCTACAACAGAATATCATTAAGTCCATTCTAGTCCATAGCTTTCCCGCAATCCTGAGGGGACTGGAATGGTGATGTCCACTCCACCTCCAAGTGGAGTCACCAGGTGACTTGAGTGAGTCCATTGAGCTGTAGAATAGGAATTGCATCTCCACCAAGATTTCTGGCACAGCTGGTATAGGCAGGCCAGAGGCTCCAGTCTCTGGAAGTACACCTACAAACTCCATCCTCACATATAGGTTTGAATAGAAGGGACTGATGGACCATGTGCAGGGAGGACTTATTTGAGTCCAACACTATCACTCTAAGGAGCACAGATTCCAAAGTAGAACCCACTGATAAAGCATCAGTATCTGGGGCTATCCCCTCTTATATAGGACTTGGGTGTAACCAGAGCCCTCAGGAGCCCCTCTGTGTGGAGTGATATCCACTTTGGTAAAGTCTTCTCTTGATCTCTGAAATCCTCAGCTCTGTCTTTCAAGGCCTCCAACACATTCAGTGAGAAGAATCCCCTCATTATTGAGGGAATTTTCCTTTGTTGATTGTAGGTGTAATCATCTACAGATGGAAAGAACTGATGATATGCATCTATGAACTACCTTTATAGTAATGTTCAGAACAATGCTTGTTTGATCAAACAACTAGACACCATAACCTAGCCAAGTTGACACAAGAAATTTAACACCATACCTCCCATGTGGCCATAGGTTCCAGACTTTCAAAATGCCATTCCTAATTTGTCCTAGGGGAAAGGAGGGTACTTTCTCATGATTATGATGAGTACATTGTTCAATTATTTTGGCTGTATGCTCTTACATAGACCATTTCCATTTTACTATGGGACACTTCTGGTCCCAGCTTTCCTTATTAGAGGTTTTCTCTGACTACACCCAAGATATTACAAGTATGTCAGGCTTCAAGATTATTTTATGTCCTTTAGTCATAAGGGAAGATTCAATTAACCCCCAAAAGCAAGCCAGTAATTGTCATTTAAATGTTGTATAACATTTCTGTTCATCTGTATATTTTCTGGTTCAAAATCTCAGAAGTTAGTGTTGGGTGGCACTGACAAGACATTTACTTAAGTTCTAGTCTGCATAAGTATGAGTTGAAACCACATCAGGTAGTGCTGAAGATTTATCTCATACTACTTTATTCAAGTCTCAATAATCTACTGTTACGCTCCATGAGTTATCTATTGTTTCCATGCCACCCAGGGCTATTTTTCTGAGAATTCGTTAATACCAACACTCCAGATTCTAATACATCATTACTCATGCAGATATTTTTTATACTGTTTCAAAGTAACAATCTCTGTGGGTTCAGACAATTATATTTAACATGTCCAATTAATATAGTTCTAAAAGCAAATTTGTATGACTGCTGTTTTACAAGACTAGGTAGAAGAGGTTTCCTGAGTCAGACAATATACATCCCAATTGTATTAGTCAGCCAAAGGGGTGCAAATGCAAAATACCAGAAATTGGTTGGCTTTCATGAAGGGTATTTATTTGGGTTAGAAGCCCACTGTTACCAGGCCATAAAGCATAAGTTACTTCCCTCACCCAGCTCTGTGAGGGTTCCGGCTTCCTGGGTTCCTCTCCAACATCAAAACTCCAACATCAACACTCCAACTCAAAACTCCAACTCTGTCCTTTGCCATGTCTTTTATCTTTGAGACTCCACCCACAAAGGGGTGGGGCTCAATGCCCTACTGACATGGCCCAATCAAAGCCCTGACTATAACTTAATCACACACAGAGGAATAGACCAGTTTACAAGCATAATCCATATCTAATTTTGGAATTCATAACTATATCAAACTGCCATACTCCACCCTCTGAATTCCAAAAATACATTACAATATTCAAAAAACCTTATTTCAGTTAACAGTGCAAGTTCAAAATCATATCATAATCAGTTTAAAGAAATACAGTTTGTCTTCGGGCAATGTCTGGTCTGCTGTAGATCTCTGAAACTTACAAAACAATTTATCTGCTTCCAATACACAAATGGACAGATAAAGGATAAATATTTTCAACACCATGAGAAATTGTGAGGGAAACACAAGTTACAGGTCATCTACACTTCAGTAAACCTGCAGAGCATCCTCCATTCAATTTCAAAGTCAGAGTCATTCTTAAGATGATGGTTTCTTCTCCTTGGGGCCACATGGAGACCCACTCTTTCCATAGGCTTTCCCAATGGCCATTTTCTTGGTCTCACCCTCATCAATCATCTGGGTGTCAACCAAGCTCCAGGCCTCACCCTCCAAGAGAGTTGGGGCAAATGCCACACCTTATTGAATCTTTGGGTTAGAGTCTTAGACCCCTAGTACAGTGAGGTGAAGACAACATTCCCCCTAACCTTTGGCCTACAGATTCAACCCTCTCAGAGAAACGAGTTGACCACCTGGCCTTCCCTAACTTTTGGCATACAGGTTCAACCCTCTCAGAGCAGCCAGTTGACCACCTGGCCTTCCCTAATCCTTGAGGGACAGGTGCACCTCTCTCAGACCTATGAGATGCTGACTTTAACCACCCTAATCCTTGAGGAATGTGCTCCACCCTCTCTGCACCCCGGGGTGGTAAAACCCTCCCAGAACATCCAGTGGGAACATCCACACTCTTCAACTGCTGGGGCAAACTCACCCTCTCTGTACACATGAGTGGGGTTCCTCTCTTTGCCCAAGGTGATGTCTTAAATCTAGATCTCAGCTTCCATGGTTTTCTTCTTAAAGCTGTTTCTCCTTCAATCTGTCCTTTGTATGTCCCTTTTAGTCCAAGCTGACAGTGGTTTTGTTCATACAGTGTTCTCCATGACCTTATTGGTTTAGCATGCAAGATGCAAGGGTCCAAGCCATCAAACTGTAAGGCTTTCCACAAGTCTTTCCTAGATAACTGCATCTTCAATTATGATTTACAAGTTCCAAGTTTAGTTAAGTTTCCAAATGGAGCACTATCATCTGGGAGCTTGATTTCCAGAGGCTTGGAATTTCCAGAATCAGTTTCTTTTTTCTTTGTGCCCAATAATTCAGTCCTGAGCTTATCCTGCTCATCTAGCATTTTGGTATAAGCTGCAAGGAGAAGCCAAGCTGCATTCTCTGAGTTTACATTGGAATGTTCTTCAGCTAAATTCTCAGGCTCACCATTTTCAAATTCTGTCTTTCATATAACACCAGGAGTTAATCTTGCTAAGTTCTCTGCAACTTTAAAACACGGATCAGCTTTCCTCCAGTTTCCAATAATAGTTTCATCATTTACTTCTAATTAATCATAAAAAGTGTCTTTCGCATTCATATTACTATCAACAGTCTCTTCAAAGCACTATAGGTCTTTTCTACCAAGCATCTCACAATTCCTCCAAAAAATACCCCTTACCCATTTATAAAACTGTTCCAACATTTTGATAATTGCAAAAGCACTTCCCCGCTCATGTGGACCAAATTCTGTATTACTCAGCTGTGATTGTTAGGCTAATGTGTCAATTCAGCCAGGCAGTTTTGCCCAGTTGTTTAGTTAAGAAAGCACTGGGCTAATTGTAATAAAAGAACATTTATGGACTTTGATCACCAGTGAGTTTACTGGGTGGATGGCTAATTACAACTTCATCAATCAGGGAGATTGCCATCAGCAATGGGTGACACTTTTAACCAATCAGTTGAATACCTTAAAAGGGAAGTGATTTCAACATTCAGAGAGAATTTCCCAGCTCATCTTTGGACAGTCAACTTCTCCCAGAAACTCATAGAGCATCTTCACTGGATTTTCATCACAGCCTCTGGTTTGCAGCCTGCCTGTGAAACCTGGACTTGTGCATCCCCACAGTCACATGAGAGAGTCTTATAAAATCTCATATTATTGACAGATGTCTTCTGTTGATTCTTTTTCCCTAGAGAACCTTGACTAATACATCAGCCAAAGGGGTGCTAATGCAAAATACCAGAAATCAGTTAGCTTTCATATATGGTATTTATTTGGGGTAGAAGCCCACAATTACCAGGCCATAAAGCATACATTACTTCCCTCACCCACCTTTGTGAGGGTTCTGACTTCCTGGGTTCCTCTCTTCCTGGGGTTTGATTCTCTCCAGGTTCAGCTGCTTGGTGTCTCCACAAGGCCAGGTGTAGACTATTAGGAGAAAGGCCCATCTCTTTTCCTGGGGCCTTCTCTCCTTCCTCACAACAAAGCTCCTCTGTATGCTTACTTCCCTGGGCTCTAGCTCAAGACTCCCACATCAAAACTCCAACTCAAAAATCCAACTCTGTCCTTTCCCAAGTCTTTTATCTTCAAGATTCCACCCACCAAGGGGTGGGGCTCAATGCCCTACTGACATGGCCCAATCAAAGCCCTGATCATAAATTAATCATGTCCAGAGGAACAGACCAGTTTACAAGCACAATCCATATCTATTTTTGGAATTCATACTTTTATCTAACTGCCACACCAATAGTAGAAGTAAAGAAGATTCAAACCCTTTGCATAAAATTCTTTCAAATATTCCAATTTTTGTTCAGTGTTTCCCCTAAATCCCATTAAACATTGTGTACATATATCCTCTCAATCTTAACTGTAGATCCCTTATCACTCTGCCAATAGGTTTTGGAATCACAGTGCATTGGGTTTTGTCAGGGAGTCATAGAAATTTTCATCTCCACCCCCTTTGTCATTTACTTATTCATGTGCATATGGCCTTGAGTTTTCAGCCAGGGGTTGGGCCAGAAGACCATGCTTGCTTTGCTCATCCACATCCTGATAAATTTTCAAGTCCATTGGCCTTGCCAAATTGAGGTCATATTTCTCAATGTCATCTTTGACTTTTGACTTTTTAAACTACTTCAAAGCTGTGTAATAGAACAAATTTGTTTATGGACCTTTAATATTAGGGTTCTAGAAAGGGGTCCCATCAGTCTACCCAAATTTAGATAGTGCTAAATTAAGATGTTTGTTTTGACTACATCCATGTGTGGTATACTCATCCCACTTTTTAATAGCCACTTAAAGATTTCCACCATGTTGGGATGAGTCCCTTGACTCTGCCCCTTTTCTTCTAATTCTCTTGTGAGTCACTTTAATTTACTTAGCATCCATAAGGCCCATAAGGGAATACAGGATAACAAATCTGATTCAGCCTCACAATCTATTGCTTTTTTGGCAGCAATGATGTTATATAATGTATCCATGCAAAAGTGACCCACTTAATCACAGTATTTGCCATGACCTATACAAAGGGAATGCTGAGTGAATGAATGGTATTACATCATAAAGTCAGTTTAGCACAGATTGCTTATGTAGCATAGAAGCTGCTTCATGTGGTCATTTCCAATGGCATTAAAAAAAGGGGAGGACAATTTTTCTCAGGCTGAATTGAATTTACCATAGCTTTTATTCAGTCCACCAGACATGCCATTTCCTCATGAATAATTGTTGGTATGGTTGGGTCATGTACAGCAAATTGTGGTTGACACAAATAAACTGTGGATCCTGCATCAACCCAAACATTCCCTTCCATTCTGCAGCTTTCAAAACCAAGGATATTGCTACTAAGTTAGTCACTGTCACAGCAATTTGCATAAGGGGTTCAGAAAATGATGATACCTATTCACAAGTGATACAACTTATTTGCATTATAAACCTTTGTTTCAGTAGTTTCAGTTGTATCACCTCCCCCATCAAATCCTGGACTATCTTTCTGGTGACCAGTGGTCACAGAGGTGCTATTTGTTGTTCCAGCATATTTTTTCCTTCTGGCACACTCCCTGAGGCTAGTGACTATACTTCAGACTGGCTGAAATCTGAGCTTGGTGTGCCAAAACCCTCCTTTACTATAGTTTAGCTCGTGCAGATAACAACAAAGATGGAATTGCATATTTAGCTTGTTTCACTTTATTTTGCATTTCATTATATATCAAGTCATTAAACTCCTTGAGAAGTGGGTCTATTATTTTTAAATTCTATTGGTAGCATTTCGCTCTACTAACTGTTTCCAGAGCAGCTGTTTTTTCACCCAAAGCATGGATGAGCAACAAAAGAAAATAATAAATGGGACCTCCTCAAAATTAAATACTTTTCTAGCTCAAAGGACATTGTCAAAAGTTTGAAAACACAGCCAATAAAATGGGAGAAAATATTTGGCAATCACTATCTAATAAGTGTTTTATATCCATGCTATATAAGGAAATCATACAATTCAACAATCAAAAGACAAACTCCAAATACAAAATGAGCAAAAGACTTGAAAAGACAATTCTCTAAAGAAGAAATACAAATGTTGAAGAAACACATGAAAAAAATGTTCAACATCACTAGTGATTAAGGAAATGCAAATCAAAACTACAATGAGATATCATTTCAAACCTGTTAGATTGGTCATTATTAGAAAGTTGGAAAACTGTAAATGTTGGAGAGGATGTGGAGAGATAGGAACACTTATTCACTGTTGGTTGGAATGTATATTGGTACAGCCAGTCAAGAACTGTTTGGCAGTTTCTAAGGAAGTTGAATACAGATTTGCCATGGGATCCAGAAATACCATTGTTATGTATATACCCAGAAGAACTGAGAGGAGACATATGAACAGACATCTTCACACTGATGTTCACAAAAGTTGGAAACCATCCTGGTGTCCATCAACTCATGAATGGATAAACAAATTGTGGGATATATAGACAATGAAATGTTATGCAGCAGTAATAAGAAATGAAGTCCTGAAGCAGATGACAACATGGATGAATCTGCAGGACATTATGTTGAGTGAAGCAAACCAGACGCAAAGGGACAAATACTGTATGATTGTGCTATTATGAACTAAATATATTATGGAAACTCATGGAATTAATAATTAGAATATAGGTCACCAGAAAATAGAAGCATGGTACAGAATAGAAAACTGATGGTTAATCTGTGCAGAATTGGTTAAATGGTTGTTTTAAGTCTTTGGAAATAAATGGAAATGGTGAGAACTAGTATATGGGTATGACAGTGGTTGACAGGGAAAGCCTAAGGACATTTATATTATTAGAAGGAAAGCTAAAAAATGTAACATGGGACTGTATAACATACTGAAGCCTCATGTAAAATACAAATATGGGTGATATTGCATATATAAGATTACTTTTACAAAATATAAATATCAATATACTAGAGAGAAAGAAACAGAATATCAATGATGTACAGCAGGAGAAGCATAGAGAGATTGAGAGTTGATGATTTTTTTTAATTTCTTTGGTGGTTGGCTTTAGTCTTTTGGTATTATTATTATTATTACTGGAATAATGAAAATGCTCTAAAATGATTGGAGGATGAATGCATAACTTTGTGATTATATGGAATAGCACTGATTGTATACTTTGGGTGGATTTATGCTTTATTAATATGTATCAATTAAATTGATTTGTTAAAAAGACATTTAAACCTTCAAAAAAAGTAAATAGTAAATGTGTTGTAAAAATGTAATGTGAATAAGAAGAATGTCTTAGAAAATAATATTATTAATAAAATTTACAAAAAAAAAATATTCTGTAGCCTATTGATGCTCACTTGCCACCAGCCTTGTTCTGGTTTGTGTCTTATCCTTTTGTTTGAATTAATTTCTGCATTTTATCAACTGTCTGCATCTCAATTTCTTTTGCATATAAGTCCTCCAGTCATATGGATTAAGACCCACTCTGATTCAATTTGGCCTAATCATAACAGGACATTCAAAGATCCTATTCACAAATGAGTTCACACCTTAACTAATAATAACATCTCCCAAGGTCCTATTTACAAAAGGGTTCACATTTGCCAGAACCCAAATTATGACTTGAGCATAGGTATATGGGGCATCTAATCCAATCCCCAGAATCATAACTAGCCTGAAATTAAAGAGAGAGAGATGGGACAAAATGAAAAGAAAATGAGGTCAAGGGAGGACCATGGAAGCAGAGGTCAGGGAAGAACAGATTTCCTCGAATCTAGAGAGAAGACCTTCCATGCAGCAGGTAGATAAGCCAGGGCTTGTGCCCCAGTGTGTGGAAAGGCAAGCCTTCTGGCCAGTGTCTTAGAGACAGTGGGGCATATGCCCCAGTGTTTGAAATGAGCATGGTCACTGCTCCAGTGCTTGGGAAATGTGGGGCTGCTGCTCCAATAGGCCCAAAGGAGAAAGCAAAAAAATGCAGATAAACCTCAGACATTGGAAAAGAATGGATTTAGCCCTGCTGGGTTTTGTACTTGCTTGGATTTCATGACATCAGTTTCCTTTCAGTGTCTTCTTTCAGAAATGGAAATGTCCATTCTACACCTGTCCTACCATTGCATTTTAGAAGTAGATAGCTTCCAAGAAACATAGGATACAGTCCATGCAGAGAAACAATGGTAAACATTGATAGCAGAATTCTAACTGGAATTGAAATAAAGCAGGGGTTCTTATTCTTTTTCTGTTCCATGGACCCCTTTGCCAGTCATGTGAAAACCATGGACCCATTACTAAGTCCACACTATACTGTGTTTTATTTGATATATATATCACACCCACACCAACATATTCCCACAAGAATAATGTGGTTTTTTAATTTAAATTCAAGCTCACTGTCTCTTTGTTAAGAATCCCTCATATAAAGGCAGTGGCCACCAGAGGTTCTGAGGAGAGGGAGAGGGAAGGATAGGTGTAATATGAGCAAATTGTCCTGCATGACATTGCAATGACAGATACAGGCCATTATACATTTTATCATAACCTATAAAATTGTGTGGGGCAGAGTGTAAGCTGTATTGTAAAATATAGTCCACGGTTAGCAGCAATGCTTCAATATGTGTTCATCAACTGTAACAAATATACCACACTTATGAAAGATGATGTTAATGTGGGAAAGTGTGGGAGGGGCAGGGAGGGGTATATGAGAATCCCCTATAGTTTTTATATAATATTTATGTAATTTAAATGTTCTTTAAAAATTAAATATGTATATAGAATTACATTTGAGGGAGCAGAGGTGGCTCATGCAGCTGAGCACCTACTTCCCAAGTGGGAGGTCCTGGGTTCAGTTCCCAGTGCCTCCTAAAGAAGACAAGCAGACACAACGAGCAGACAAAGCAAGCAGACACAGTGAGCAGAGAATGAGCAGAGAGACAAGTGAGCCATTTCAGAGAGGGGGGGGGAGAACAAGCAAATGAACTGAAAAACTGACTCAGGGGACCTGATGTGGCTCAGTGGTAGAACACTGGCTTCCCATATACAAAATCTCGAGTTCAATCCCCAGCCCTGTACCTCAAAAAATTTTTTTTTTAATTTGATACAAATAACTTACAAAAATGAAGGTAAATTGAAGAATAATGAAGCCAAACAAAAGTGGGAATACTTCATCATGACAAGATCCATAGTATAAAAGTGCTAAATGAAATCTTTGAGGGAAAAATATAATGATGTGTTTTGAAAATATGGACTTACACAAAGGAATAAAGAGCACCAGAAATGATAACAATATCCATAAATATATGACAGGTATTTTCTTCATGTATATTTAAAGTGATATATTATCATATGAATTCATACTGAAGGAACCAAATATGTATAATATAAGCCCTAAATCAAAAATCAACTTTAGAAAATTATATATATATATGCCAGTAAGAGGATAATCCAAATGAAGACTGAAAAAGAGGAAACAGAAAACAAATAATAGAGGGAAGAAAAAGAAAATAAAACACAGTACCATATATTTATCACTTTAAAAGAACAATAATTACAATTAATTTAAATAATAAAACCCAACAATTAAAAGGCAGAGAATCTGTGATAGGATTATAAAGTAACCCCTATTCTATGCTACCTTCAAGAAATTCACTTTAATATAAAGTCCCAAATAGGTTAAAAATAAAAGGATATATGAAGATATATATGGTAACGCAAACTTTTAAGAGGTCTATTGGTTTTATTAATTGTTGTCAGTGTGAGGCACAAAGGAAGAGTCAGACAAGTTGATGCATATGAAGCAGAGGGCTGCAGCTCACTCAGGCAAAACAGCCCCAAGATCACTGTGACCCTTTCTTTTATTCAGCTTACAACAGTGCATAAATTCTCCCCCCATAACATTGCTCTCCCACTGTGTTTCTCTTACTACAGCAAGAACACTGCCTTCTCTGGCAGTCTACCAATGGGTCTAAGTATAAACATTGTTTCCAGCCCTAAATGCCTTAGTCTATCTAATATCTCAGCTTGGTGTATGAGAGCACTACCTGTTTCTGAGTTCCCAGACAATCTTTCTTGGGAATTCAGAGGGAAATCAGACAATAACATCTGTGTGGTAAGTTCATTTCTCTTTGCCTCCTCCCACTGATATCTGCAGTATGCAGTGTCCTTGGAGACATTTACTAATGTGTCTTTCCCAGCAAGCATGCTTTTTGAATGCGTAATCCTTTATGCTCTCTCAGCATCTTCTCTAACAATTAATAACAGAAAATATAGACATTGGAGTAAACACCAGACATAAAGCTTTTTTTTACATATTGATAAAAGAGTCAATTAATGAGAGATGACATAAAAGTACATAACACTAAAACAGGAAAAAAAGCAGAAGAACTTCAAAATACATAAAGCAAACTGATAGAATTGCTAGGAGAAGTAGACATATGAAGAATTAGACCCCAAGATTTCAATATCCCTCTATTCTACTGGTACCTGATGTCAAAGAACATATTCTGGGTGTTGAAGATGGCTTCAATCTAGGTGGGTACTCACGATCCAGATGTCCAGGGATGGCCAACTGTGGACAGGGTCCTGCCCGAGGGTCTGTGCTGTGGGCACATGGAGTGAGAAGCTTGGGTCATCTAGCAGCTGGAAGATCAACGGTGTGGAGTGATCGGTGGAGATTCGTGAGTTCTGAGCCTGCCTGTGGTGGCCAACACAGACGGCTGAGCCCCACCCACACAGAAAATGGTTGGCTGGAGCTGCGGATCGTGCATCCATGACTCCCACTGCCTGCCGGTGTGAGGGAGCATACTCTGAGAGAGGGAGGGCTCTGACAGAAGGTGGAGAGGGGTTTAACTTCTGTGGATTTGGCTGCCTGGACCCCCTCATAGCTTTAGGGAGCAGATAAGCTGGCTTGAAACAGTGCCAGGCTGAGGGGAGAGGCAAAACTGCTGAGCAAACTTGTTTTACCCAGCTGCCCGCTGATACTAAGGCTTGGCCCCAGAGGGGGCAGAGTTAGCCAATTTTATCACTCTGCACTGAGAAGCATCAAAGCTTCAGCACTCCTGGGCAGGTAAGGAAGTGAGTAGGGCTTGATTAGTTTCCATGACCCTATTTAGGGTCCCTGCGGTGAAGGGGTTGATCTAGCAGAGGACTCCTTTGGGTCCCTTATACCCACCCCCCCAAAAAAAGAAGAAAAAAAAAAAGACAGTCACTTTAAAAAATGAATTCCTGTTCTTAATTTAGAATACTACCAAAAATCTGCCTTAATACCTACAGATAGAACCCTGAAGGGTAATTGAGAAACGTAAGCAGGCTGAGAAGATCCACAAGGACACTAGAAGGAACACTTCCTCCTTAGCTTTGTTTGACTGCTTGATGGTGTGATTGTTTGGCTTTTCTCTGTTTATTTGTTGTCTCTTGCTTTTCTTTCCTCTTTCCTCCCCTTTCTTTTTTCTTTCATTTTTTCAAATTAGGTGCTGCTAGCTTGTCTCTCCTTTGCTGTGCTTCTTCCTCAGTGATTTCCCATTCTCTGCCTTTACTGATATTGCATCACAAGCTATCTCTTATCCTTCCCTCATCTCTCTGCCTTCTGCTTTCTGTTGTGGTTCTTAGACACCATGCTTTTTCATTAGCCCACAACTTAAGGGTGTCACCCTCTATTCTATCTATTTGGTTTTCTTCTTTTTTTATTAATATTAGCCTTGTCTTTTAGCCCTTTCTTTACTCTTTCTCTCCCTCCTCATCATTCTAGCCTTCTAAATAATTATATATATATTCCTCTATTTGGTTTCCCAGTCCATTGTAGGTACTCCACTTTTTCCCCTATTACTCTACACTGCATGCACAAGTTAAATATTCATTTCACTAAGTCCTATTTGGCCCCTCTACTAATTTTCATTACTATTACTATTATCCTTCTTCCTTTCTCACATCTTTCAATTTCTCTGGCAATAGTCTTTTCACTTCAAGATAACATAGAAAGAAGCAAGGAAACAAAATAAGAAGAAAAAGTGTCAAAGAGAAAACTTAACACACACACAGAATCACCAACTAAATAAAACTCTAGAGGAGAGAGAATCTAATCAACTGAGTAAACCGAGCAAGATAAAATGATGAATAGAAGGCAACAAAAAATTACAAACCACACTGAGAAACAAGAAGATATGGAACACTGCAATGAACAAACTAAAAACCAGGAACATATGCAGAATATTGAACAACTAATCAAAGACTTCCAAACAAATATCATGAACCATCTTAATGAAGTGAAGGAAGAGATTAAAGATATGAAGAAGACACTGAGAGAACATACTGAAGAAGTTGTAAACATACACAAAAAGATAACGGATATGATCGTGATCAATGGCACAACCCAAGAAATAAAAAAGACTCTGGAGTCACATAACAGGAGATTTGGACAGGCAGAAGAAAGAATTAGTGATGTGGAAGACAATACAGCTGAAATCAAACAGGTAGACAAACAGATAGACAAAAAAAATAGAAAAAATCCAGCAGGGACTCAGTGATTTAACTGACAAAACAAAACACGCAAACATACACATCATGGGCATCCCAGAGGGAGAAGAGAAGGGAAAGGGAACAGAAGGAGTGTTGAAAGAAATAATGGCTGAAAACTTCCAAAACCTATTGAGAGAGATGGATGTACAGATCCAGGAAGCAAAGCACACCACAAACAATATAATTCGCAACAGGCCAACTCCAAGACAGATACTTGTCAAAATGTCCAATGTTCGAGACAAAGAGAAAATACTCAAGGGAGCAAGAGAAAAGAAAACCATCACATACAAGGGAAGCACAATAAGATAAGGGCTGATTTCTCATCTGAAACCATGAAGGAAAGAAGACAGTGGTATGACATATTCAAAGTACTTAAAGAAAAACACTTCCAACCACGAATTCTCTATCCAGCAAAACTGGCATTCAAAAATGATGGAGAGTTCAAAATATTCACAGATAAACAGAAATTAAGAGAGTATGTCAATAAGTAACCAGCATTTCAAGAAATACTAAAGGAAGTTCTACAAGCTGAAAGGAAAAATCAAGGGAGAGAGAGTTGGAGGAGAGTTTATAAACATCTAAAAAGAAAAAAAACAGAAACAAAACAATATATGACATACATTAATCCAGAGAAAATATGGCTGAAGTAAGAAATTCATTGTGAGTAATAACATTGAATGTTAATGGATTAAATTCACCACTCAAGAGACACAGATTGGCAGAATGGATAAAGAAACATGAAGTATCTATATGCTGCCTACAGGAAACCCACCTTCAACCCAGGGATTCAAGGAGGCTGAAAGTAAATGGCTGGAAAACAATTTTACAAGCTCACAATAGCCAAAAAAGGGCAGGAGTAGCTATTCTAATATCAGACAAAATAGACTTTAAATGCACAACTATTGTAAGAGACAAAGATGGATACTATATATTAGTAAAAGGGGTAATCTCTCAAGAAGAGAGAACAATCATAAACGTTTACACACCTAATCGGGGTGCCTCAAAATATGTGAGGCAAATTCTGGAAAAGCTAAGTGGAGAAATAAATGCCTCTACAATTATAACAGGGGACTTTAATACACCATTATCATCATTAGACAGAACATCTAGACAGAGAATCAATAAAGAAACAAAGACACTCAACAATACATTTGAGGACCTGGACTTAATAGACATATACCGAACATTACACCCAAATACAGCAGGATTTACATTCTTCTCGAGTGCACATGGATCTTACTCCAAGATAGACCACATGCTAGGCCTCTGAACAACTGTCAATGAATTCAGAAAGATTGAGATTATACAAAGTAATTTCTCTGATCACAATGGAATGTAATTGGAAATCACAAAGGGCCAGAGAAACAGGTTAGGCACAAGGATATGGAAGCACAACAAGACACTCTTATACAAAAGGTGGGTCAAGGAGGAAATCTCAAAAGAAATCAGTAGCTCCTGGAAACTAATGAAAACAACAACACAACATATCAAAACCTATGGGATGCAGCTAAAGATGTCCTGAGAGGGAAGTTCATAGTCATAAATACATATATTAAAAAAGAAGAAAGAGCTAAAATTGAAGACCTAACTGCACACTTGGAGGAATTAGAAAAACAACAACAAACTAAACCTAAAGGAAGTAGAAAGAAGGAAATTACAAAGATCAGAGCAGAACTAAATGAAACAGAGAATAAGAAAGCAGTAGAAAAAATAAAAAAAACCAAAAGCTCATTCTTTGAGAATATCAATAAAATTGACAATCCCTTAGCCAGACTAACAAAGAAAAAGAGAGAACAGATTCAAACACACAAAATAAGGAATGAGCAAGGGGATATCACTACTGACCCAACAGAAATAAAGAGTATCATAAGAGGATACTTCGAAAAATTATATGCCAACAAAATGATAGCTTAGAGGAAATGGACACGTCTCTAGAAATGCACAAACAGCCTACATTGATGAAAGAAGAAATTGATGAACTCAACAGTCCAACTACAGGTAAAGAGATAGACTCAGTCATCAAAAATCTCCCAACTAAGAAGAGCCCAGGACCAGATGGCTTCACAGCTGAATTCTACCAAACATTCTGAAAAGAGCTAACACCAATTCTACTTAAGCTCTTTCAAAAAATAGAAGTAGAAGGAATATTGCCTAACTCATTCTATGATGCCAACATTACCCTCATACCAAAACCAAACAAAGATACCACTAGAAAGGAAAATTACA
>JAQZBX010014459.1:0-18580 GCA_029593785.1 Cabassous unicinctus
GTATATCTGTAGTCAGAATTTTATTGGACATTTGGATACTCCCTTTTGTTCCAGTCATTTGTCCATTATTTTACGCAAGTATTTATCTTTTATTTATTGACTTCTAAAAAAGTTTTATATATTTTACATGTAAGTTTTTTCATATATACTTATATTTGTATACATAAATATGACTAAAGAATTTAGCAGATATCCAAATTGTATAACTTAATAATATCATCATAAATATGATGAAAAGTTTTATCAAATTTGCCTTTTCACCAATTTATAGTTTGATTATAATTTTCAGAAGCTGAAGTTCTTAAATATTTTTACATTAAAAATAATTAAATATTTATATTTGAAAAACCTATCAAAATTAAAATTGAGCTTAGACTTATGTTCTGGCATTACTGTATATATTATCTTTAATTTAATCTGAAATATAATTAATATAAATGAATTATTCATCTAACTCTTTGAGTAAATATTTTATTAGGTACAATTTTGGGTTCCTTATTTCATTTCTTAGGAAATATTAAAAACTTTTCCTATTCCATTTTTTAAATCCTTATATTTTGGAGTAATATTGAATAATGAAATAATGAACTGAGAAAGAAAAGCTTGGGTGCATATTCCTCTTTAACCATCTATCAATAGGATGTCTATTGTACTAGTATTAGGGTTAGAGAATACATGTTTAGTTTTATAGAGAGAGACAACATCCACAAATACATTTGTCTTATCAGGGCTTTTTGGCTACAATAACAGCAATTATAGTCAAACTATTTTAACGAATAATAGCAATTTATTGGTTTAAGCTCTTGGAAGGGATGAGAAGAGGTACAACCTCTCCAAGGGCTTTAATGATGTCTTCAGGGTTCTTTCTTTATTTCTCTACTCTTCTTTCTCACATGTTCACCATATGGCCCTCAATTCTTGATGTAATTTCTCCATGCAGTTGATATCTTGACCATTATCAAAACTTACAGCTTAATTTGTAGTCAAAAGAGAAACAGAATTAACCTCTCTCTCTTTCTCTTTATTTCTCCCTAATTCTAACCCTGGATGGAGTATTATGATTGGGCATACACAGTTAACCCAACTGTCAACTAATTTTGATGCAGAGTAATAGTTCCCCCTCACAAGTGATATTCTACTATTATGCTGCAACATATGTTCACTTATTCTAACCCTTGACTGCTCCATACATATGTAACCATCACTATGAATGACTGATGGGGGTAACATGATTGGTCATCATAGTTTTTATTACCATTCAGTGGTATTTAAAGAAGAACCACACTTAAAGACCCAATAATTACACCTAATTTTAGTAGTGAAAAAGCTGTTTCACCCAAAAAAGTAGAGAAAAGAAATGTGAGAAAAAAGGGAAAATAAGAACAGCCAAAGCTCATTGCAATGTTTAATAATAACTACTGGTATGCATTAGTGAGATTATTTAACATCCTTTCTTTACAGGTTAGAAAAAAATCCATCCATGTAATAGTTTTATAAATATTGAAATCAAATTCAATAAAGTTGATATTCTATCTGATATTGTATAACAACAGAAATGTTTTCCGATGCATTTCTTTTAGAGAGACTAACAGTACAAAATGTGGCTTCTGAAGAAATCTTCCTATTAGTTATCTAGACTAGAAGGAATTCTGTGGAAAAATGCAAAATACATTTAGAAAAGATTGCATATTCTATTCACCCAAGAGAACCCCATTCCACTCCATCCTGTGGAGATGAAAAAAAATCTATTCTTGTAATTTTTCCAAGTAATAAAGAAATTAATTTAATTTATTTACCAATAATTACCTAAACATATTTACCAAAGAATTCATTTTCTGGTATGAAAACTCTGACCAGCAAATGTTCCTTGTCATACAATTTGGGAAGGACTGTTTTAGGCTCACCCTTGCTTTATTTTAGTATAGAATATTTATGTCTTCTGTTTTTCCTTCTTAACAGTGAATTTGGAATTTTGAAAATGAAAGCATTGTTCAGTAGTACAAACTCTGTTTGGCAGCTAGGAGAATATTTTCATGATGACTTTTGAAGCTTTAAGAGCTGAGATATCTCTTGGTAAAATCCTATTTAATTATAATCTCTTAAAGCTTCAAACGTATCTATGAAGGCCAACTAATAGCCACAGGATTCCAAAATGAATGCTTTGATATATAGGATCCCATTGGGTCTTGCAAATTTTCACCATATTTTCCGCCTCTAAATTTCAGTACTTATAGGTGGTGGATGTGTATCTGTGTGGATGTAAAATCTGAGATGGTACAGTTAGTTTTCTTTACTCTAATATATCAGTCGTCTTAACTGGTAAACCTGTTGCTTTAATATCATATCAAAAGTGAGTCTTAGAAGACATTTGTTCAGAAGCCGTTGATATGAATATAAACTGGAGAGACTGATAAAATACATTTTAAATGTGAAATCATATTTAGCTATTTTATTTCATTTCCTTTGTAAGCTCCTGATCTCTACTTTACCCAGGTGTTGGGTTTATAAACATGGGATAAAAGCATAGGTGGGATGGAAGCTTGTAGGTATTTTCACTGTCATTGC
The DNA here is from genome assembly GCA_029593785.1 of Cabassous unicinctus. NCBI lineage: Eukaryota > Metazoa > Chordata > Mammalia > Cingulata > Chlamyphoridae > Cabassous > Cabassous unicinctus. The sequence continues at coordinate 2,566 of JAQZBX010014459.1, forward strand.
TCTATCTTAATGGAAAAACTGTATTATATCAGTGGATGTTTCTGCAATCTTGGACTTTGAGTCAGTATGAATCTATATCAAATATTTATTTATCTCCCTGCCCAAAATAGTCTGGAAATGAGAAATATCTTGCACAATAATTGCCACAGGATATGACATGCATGTCAACAGCATGTAAACACACTAGAAATACTTTCTTTTGAAAGGAATCTACAAGAAAACTTCCTCCACATCTTTCCTGCATTGCCTTCTTCTGAAATGTTCTTTGGACCAGGTTGTGTGAGGTCACCAGCAAAACATTGTTCTACATTTATCAAGAAAGATGACTTTGTAATAACTATCCAGATTTGAGTGCTGATTCAAACTTGTTACCCAAGGCAATTTGCTTCATCCCTGTGGGTCTCTGTTTATATATTAAATGGAGATAATAAAACAGCATATTTCTTTGTATTGTTAGAAATAAATGGGATAATATGCACAATGATTTGGGGACAGTGCCTTCAAAAAAGAAGTGGCCAATAAATGGTTACTCTTTCCATTGCACTCAAATTATTTTTACTCTAAGTCCCTCTGCTCTTCTTCAAACCCTATAAAGCTGAACTTTTAAGTATTTTCCAAGCTTGACTGTGTGTCAGAATCATCTTAAGGTCTTGTTAAAATAAAATAAAAAATAAAAATAAAATGAAACAAACAAACAAACAAAAAACAAATGGCTGAGATCTACCTAAATTCTCCTGGATCCAAATATTACAGTGGGGTTCCTTGGTAAACAGATTTATATCAAATGTTCTAGATGACTATTATTGAAGAACTTGAAGTCAGTGTTGCATTTTAAATAGTTTTATTGATGAGATCTTCTCTTATTTCTTCTTCCAGACAAATATCTCAAATCCAGTTCCTCATCATCATACCCCTGGCCAATAGTAAAAATGAGAATTAAGGGATCTGGAGGCATAAAACTTTGTAGTAATCAATAAGCATTAGAATTTTGGAATCCACAAGTGGTGGTGAAGACCTTACACTGAGGAAGGTCAAGGTAGTGAGAACTGAATCTTTTATTCATGATTCTCTTATCTCTTTATCCTCCCAGTCCACACCCAGAAAATTCTAAAGTCGCAGAAAACTGCTCAACTACTACAAAGTGGTAGTTATGCATGTGGTTCTATTTATACAATTATTAAATACTGTTTAAAAGTATTTGGGATCATGAGTTCAAAAATATGCTGACTCTGTGAATGTAAGAGGATTCAAATACCTGTTGTTTTGTTTGTGTGTACACAGCTTGGTGTTAATTTACTAATTAAATTCTTTGTATGAGTTTTCTTTCTCCCTTTAGTATTTCTACCACCCACCCCCACCTTAGGACAATAATGCAAGGGGAAAATTGACATCAATTATATCTTCTTGCAATGTACTAACATATAAAAGAAGATTGAGAGGAGAATAAGACAATTTATAAGACTATACTAGCAAGATTTATAAAGGATCAGCAGGAAGTAAATAGTACCAAAATAAGCCCTTTAATAAAAGAGCCCTGTTATTTTTTTCTGGACTTTTGAAGCCAATTTTTTTTGACTAATCTTAGTGATTACTGAAAGAGTAAATTATTGTACCCAGGTATACAAAATTGAATTGTCCTGTGTCAACAAATACTCAAACATGATATAGAAAGTTCTACATCCTTGCCTTGTAGAAATAAGTATTCTGTATCATGAAAAGGATGACTATTTCATGAATTACAGACTTGTAAGCTTGTAGGTAGGATGTTCTGGTCATGTATGTATCTATTATTTTAAAGTTCTCCACAAAACATGACTCTTTGCCTTTAAGTATTTTGGGTTATTTATGAAATTGTCAGAGCAGTAAGATTTACCAAGTATTACACCTGGAAATTATATCAAATTTCCTGATTTGTTAACAAAAATAAGTCTTAAGATTTCTTTTTTATAATAGAGGGAAGTAAGGGAGATAGAGGAAAATAGTCTTATTTAGCTAGTTCTTTGACTTTCTTTTCATAACTAATTGAAGAAGGAATTAATCATATAAAGATACATTTTATACAAAATTATCTTACGTTTAGTTTCATGGTTATTTATCAAAATGACTGCAGCAAGGAAAACATACATTTTTAGTGAAAATATATTTAACATTTTTATAAAACTAATGCATTCTATTGTGAACTTTCCACAAAAATAGAAATGTAGAACATGAAAAATATATTCAGTAGTCCTCTACTTGTAATCAATAATAGTTATTTATAACTTTGCATCAATTTCTCTCTCTCTACCTAAATCTCTTTCTATTCTGCTAAGATCAACTGGTCTTACTATACATTCTGTTCTACAATCTGACTTTTTCATGTACTTGTAAATAAGGAGAATATTTGCAGATATTTAGATGGTTAATGATAATTTATTTCTCCATATTATGAATTATCATGATTAAAAATTCAAGTTTCTTTTGAAGAAAGGTTTAGTTGGTGTTTTGCTAAAACATATAATGTTTCTAATTGTGTTTTTTTTTCCTCTTGTTCAAGTTAAATTCCTAGAACTGATGTTTGCTTTATAAAAGGAATACAATGTTCAGGATGAGCTCACTCTGTATTCTTGCTTGGCTCTGCCATTTTGATAGAATCTGTGGAGATTAGCCACTGGATTTTTCACTCCTTTAGGCAGAGAGTGAAAAAGAGCAATTGGCATTACTAATATATAAAGATTGCATGCTGTGCATAAAGATTGCATACTGTGGGGATTTAAATTTGTTTCCCAGTTTGGACATATTTTATTTTTTGCATATTGGTGGGTGTGGACCATTATAAATAAGATCTGTTCAAGATGTTATTTCTATTAACGCATGGTCCAACTGAATCAGGTTGGACTTTAATCTGGATTACTACAGTTTATAAGCAGAATGAAAGTCAGATGGAGGAAAGCCACAGCGAGATTCCAAAAGGAAGTTGGAATTAAACAGAAACCAGAAGGGAATAGAAAAGATGCACCATGTGCATTGCCATGTGATGAAAAGCCAAGGACCAAGGATCACTGGCAGTCAGCCCCAGCACAACAGTCTTCTTTCTGAAGTTTGGATGTCTCTGAGCCTCAAAACCCTGAGCCAATAAATTCCCACTATTTAAGTCAACCCACTGCATGGTACTTTTTAACCAGCTAGGGAATTAAAACACATTCCAAATTGCAGTCAATTTTGTTGCTAAATTGAAAAAGATTTTCTTTGTAAAATACATTTTTTAAGAATGTGTATAATCTAATGTGAAGCTTTCTGTTTCTTGGTACATTTAAATTTTGAAAGTATATTTTTATGTCTCAGTGTGTAAGCACATTTGCAGGTTTAGACTTAGCTAAAGTCATATATATTTTTAATGTAATTAAAATTCTATTTTACCTCTAACACTGTGTTTTGAAAACATGGTGACACATATAGTCTTTGAAATCTCAGTGGGCTTAATAATATTCCCTTGGTGTCTAAATATTTGATATTTTAGGATATCTTTCATCTATTAGGTATATAAGTTAAAAAGTATAGGGGATGTTATATTTATTAAATAAATTTATTGATATTGAGTCTTGATATGACCCAAAAATAAAGAGACAAATTGAAGAAACTATAATATTTTGTTTATTTTCCAATAAGGATTTAAAATCTCTGGTGTACATTTGAAACCATAAGAAAATCCTTCCTTGTATGCATTTTTATTTTCAACTGTGGTTAAATGTCAGGTCCTTCCTTTAAAAAGAAAAGTAGAAACATTTTGGTACATTCTTAAATCAATTTATACCTTTTTGTTTCTTTGTCTTTCCTTATTTTGTGACCATTTTTCATTGCACTAACTCTGTCACATGGATCCACAGGTGGAATCTGCCAACTGACATTTTATCAATATATCATATACCTTGAGCTATTGTTTTATTAATATTTTCTAACTCATTTCTTTGTTTATTGTTGATAGATGAAAAACAAATATCAATGTCAGAAAGATGTCTTTGGGATAATGAGAAAGGACAAAACCGAATGGAAAGTGATCAAAATAAAAAAATTATAATATATTCTATATAAGTTTGATATTTTAGTTTGTGAAAATCCTGACTTTTCTATTACAGCTATTATTTGGCCTTTAGACTTGGTAGTGCATCATGATAAAAATATCACTCACCTTGTTCTTAAGAATTGGAAAGTCAAGGTACAAAGAAGTTTGAGGGAATAACAATTCTTTTCCTTCAGAGAACCAGTCTGTTTCTCAATTTAACCCTATATCTTAGGGCCAGCAAAGAGACCTACTGGATGAGGAAACACATCGTGATATATGGTTACCAGAAGGAATACTGAGCTACTTAGTGAAAAATGGAGATTAATTGCAAGTCTCTACTCAGCACAATTATGAGCCTATAGCTTCTGATTCTTCAATTGCAAAATTTTGGCCACGTCTTTTAAAATGCACAAAGCATGTAATAACTATCATTTATGGATATCCGATTTGGGTTTGACGTTGAGTACTTTACATATATCCATTTGTTTAATCCTTAATAACACCCTTATGAAGTATGCCCTATACCATTCTCATTTTAACAGGTAAGAAAAGAGATGTGTTGGTTATAAGTAGTGTAGAATGCAATAGTTAAGAGTGCAAAATCTGAAGTCAAGCTGCTTGGGTTTGAAGACTGGCTCAGTTTCATACGAATTCCTTAAATTTGGACAAATTACTTAAACTTTCTGTGCTTTCTTTTTCTTAGCTGTAAAAGGTATATATAATAATACCCATTACACAAGAGTATTATGAGGATTACTGAGTTGATATAAATATACAACCTTTAGAATTGTACCTTACATTAAGAAGCACAATCTAAGTTTTCACTGTTATGATATTTATTGTAGAGATCATGATATTACTATACCAAAATCTCCTACCTTCATTACAAAATGCTTCCATTATTATACACACACACACACACATACTCACACTCAAACACACTCAATATAGATGAAGTAGATATTATTTACAATCCCTATTGTACTGTTTAAGACTTTATGAGACAGAAATGTTAAGTGACTTGCCATGGCTCATGAAATAAATGTAATAAGCTCTTTGGGTTCATAAACTGTATTTCTCCAATTATAAATCTCCAGTGCCTTTTGAAATGCCTACTTTATATAACCATTCACTATAATTTTATCAAATAAAAATAATTAATTATTGGCCAGTATAAATGGGGACTGTAACTCAAGAACTTTGACTAAAAAACAAACTGTATATTTTTGATAAATATTCAGTCAGCAGTTGATTCTAAATTTAATTTTATCTATCTTCCAGTGAACAAATCATTCATCTACTCTGAACTTCAGAATGCATATCAGTTATAGATTGAGTTATGTACTCTAGGGAAAAAAATGTTCTTAATCTTAATCCCATTTCTATGGATGTGAACCCACTGTAATTAGAACTTTTTGAAGATGTTATTTTTATTTAAGGTTGGTAACTGAATCAGGATGGGTCTTAATCCTATTACTGGAGGCCTTAAAAAGAGAAAGTCACAGGGAAGAGCCAGAAGATGGAAATCTGTGGGAAACCAGGAGAGAAAGGAGAGGACATAACCATGTGACAGGAAATCCAAGGAAGCCAAGGATTACTGGACATCCAAAGCAATAGCAAACCCAGGAAGAAGGAAGCCTTCTAGCATCCAAAACTATGACACAATATTTTCCCATAGATTAAGGCAACCCATTTCCTGCTACTTGTCATAGCAGCCTGACAAATAAATATAGTATCTATACAACTGAGCATTTATACTTACAATATCCAGTAGTCATACTATATAGAAAGATATGGCAGTGAATTCAAAAGTACCCTGAATTATTGCATTATTCAATATAAAGTGGTATCCATAGATTGATTTTTGGATCAGATTATACTATTTGCTATTTATTCTTTTGGAATATGTGTGTGTTTTTGCATGTGTGTATGTACAAAAGTAGGAATCACATATGGTTGCTGTGTTTTGATTTGAACATGTTGATCATACAGTGAGATAACCACTAAAGTTAGATATCAAATAGATTTTGGAGATCTCAAATAGAAGTACAGATATGTGATCTCTGGCACAAGGGTGGCTGTTGAAATCAAAAGAAGAATATTCAGTGGAAGGGTCTGAGAATAGGTAGGGGTCTGAGAAACTCACAATATCCCTGGGGCAGTTTGAGATTATTTATGAATCCCAAAAACAGAGAAGGATTATGTTTGTAAAATAAGCTATTACTCTGGGTGTGATAACCTTTGAACGCATTAGATTCAGCTGACATGTCTTGGTCAAATTACCTGCTAAGATTAGGGCTTTGATTTTACCATGTCATAGGTTATGACTTGGATTGAATCCCCACCTCTTTGGTGGGCTTATATAAATGGACACTAACTCAAGAAGACACATGGAAGAGAGAGAATGCCATAAATGCCAGAGGAGAGAACTTTGTCATGTTTGAGAAGGCTCAAACAGCTAAAGCCCAGGAAGAGATGAACCATTCACCTAATAGTGTGCCGCTGAAGAGAACACAGCAGCTGAGCAGCTGAGAAGGCCTGGAAAGTATCAAGCCCTATGCCAGACACTGATATAGGAAACCCTGAGAGACCAGGCACAGATCGCCAGCCATCTTGCTTCAAAACATGACAAGTGACTCTGGTGAGAAAGCAGCCTTGAGTTGGACTCTTTAGGGCCTTGCAACTGTAAGTTTTTACCCCAAATAAATAACCTTTATAAAAGCCAACAGATTTCTGGTATTTTGTTTCAGCACCCCTTTGGCTGACTAATTCAATCCCCAACTTCCAATATGTTTCTCCTCTGGTCTTGGTAAATGCCAGCAGTTATTCACACTGTTGCTCATAACACAAGCCACTAAGTCATCCTTGACTTTGCCCACTCCTTCAAACTCATATCTAGTTTAGCCCTGTTTTCAAAATATATGTGTAATTCCACAAAGTTTTTTTCTTATCACATGAGTTATTGCCATAGCTTCTGATTTGTCTTCTTGATTTCCCTCCAGCCTCTGTCCAACTGTAGAAGAGAGAATAATCTTAAGAAATATTTTGGATCCTGCCAATAAATAGTTCTGTATTCTAAGTCTCTATTTAAACACTTCTGGAATTGGCTTATGTGGTATGTGTCAGGGAAGTCAAGGGCACATTCAGTGGCCATATCCCAGGCCTCACCTATCCCCCTCCTTTACCTGTTTTGCTTGTTCATAAGCAGGTTTTTTGTTTGTTTGTTTGTTTGTTTTTTAATGTTTCCACTCTTGTTTGTATGCAGGAGTTCAGAATGTTTCTATTTCACAAGAGACAACAGGCAGCCAGGGGATACATTAAATATTAATCAGTCCTAGCTTCCTGCCAGGGCAAAAAGTTTGATAATTGGCAGAGCTCCCCTCGCCTGGAGTGTATAAAAGCTCAGCACTCCATCAGTGCAAGTGTCCCTCATCCCCAATGTGATGAGAGGTGTGTGGCGCTGCCATCCACTTACCCTCACCCAAGCAATTGGATTCTCTGGGGGATCAGCCAAGGTGGGAACTTTTCCCTTGCATTTTGCACCCTTTTTCCTCTGCAAGTACTTGAGTGGTCATTTGCTGGGAGTCTCAGTGCTGCCCGAGCTTAATGCACCCAATAGCAATGTTCTCCATAGGTTTTGCCACAGCAAACAGGGTACATAGAAAAGAATGGAGTGGGTTGATTTTTTGGCAGTTCTCTCTATTAAACTAGTTCCCTTCTCTTATATACTATCTGGGTCATCTTGGGCAACACGGGACACATTGCTCTGTGGGGTGAACTAAAGGGTTACCCATGACCTACCAGCCTGGATATATGTATTAACCCATGGCTTGTGGACCTAGGGCATTCTGTCTCTATTCTTAAGGAGAAGGGCAGTGATAAATGGAATTTTGAAAATTCCCCATGAATTAAGGGAGTTGATAGCTGTTTGCACACTGAGATCAATGATGTTGGGTCTTCCATTGCTCCGCATATGCTCTCCAAGCTCATGATCTCTTATATATGTCCTGATACCAGGCATACTCACACTCAGACCACCCAGAATGATCCTGAAGTTAATGTGAAGATTATAAAGGGGTCCCCTGAATAGAGCAACATGCTTGTTTTTCTCCTTACCTGAGAGCTTCCTATGGGAGAAGCAATTGAACCGATTTATCATATATTTCCTCTCAGGGGCCTCACCCACCAATCTATGTTCTAGTGGCTACTAGACAAAAGATTCCAAAGGACACTGTTTTAGTTTGCCAAAGGGCTGCCAATGCAAAGTACCAGAAATGGGTTCTTTTATAAAGGGGATTATTTGGGGTATAAATTTACAATTCTAAGGCCATGAAAGTTCCAAACTGAGGCACCATAAGAAGTTCTTTCTCACCAAAGTCAGCTACTATTGATTCTGTTATCTGGGCACATGGGAAAGCATGATGGCCACCAATCTCTGCCAAGGTCTCAGCTTTCCCCTCCATGCTCAACTTCTCTTCTTGAGCTGCTCCATGGGCCCAGCCTTTTGGGGGCTTTGTGCTTAAGCAAAACTCTAGTCATCTTTCAATTGGCAGGATCAAATATGGCAGGTTCCTTTTCCTGTGTTTTTGTCTGTCTCTTTCTGTGTTTCCATTTATATCAGATCCAGCAAGGATAAGGAGACTCAATCTGAGTCAGGACTCACTGACATCGTCCATTCAAAAGCCCTAAATCGATCTTGTCAAGTAATCTAACCAAAAGTCCCTCAACTGAATTTAATGCAATGAAAGAGTATCACACCCACAGGAATAGATTAGGTTAAAAAGAAAATTTTTCTCTTTTTGGGATTCATAAAATAATCTCAAACTGCCACAGACACCATATACAGGATCTCCAATGGAGAACTTTGGGAAAAATATAAACTAAAAGGAGTGCCCAAGGCTCAACAGGGACAATCTTTCCCAACCCAATCCCCTCATCACAATCCTCAGAGATGAGCAGTAGTGCAGCAGGAGGATCCTGAAAATCTTCCAACTCTGCCTTCAGACTTGACTGAGAAGTCTGGCCCCCAAGAAGGACCTCTTTACTCAGAACAGACTAAATTGAAAATGGCCTAGAGATGGGGCAAAGGGCACAGACCACTCACTGGGAATTGAATGCCACATGCCTCAGTGCTTATGCAATTTGGAGTCCTTGAGCAAACCTTTATGGTGCTTGTGGTTACAGTCACCCAGGTCACTATCATTCTGGGAGATGCAAAGTGGAGGGGTGACAAATGCTGCTGGCTGGTTTTCAGCATTCAACACAGGTATGGAGATGGGAGGTTTCTTTGATCCTGTGGGCTAGTCCCTTTGCCCTTTGGTGCCCCTCTGGTCATGTTTCCCACCAGTGAATGCATTATAGGAATGGATATCCTGCACCAATGCACATCCTAGTGGTGACTACAAGGATACTAGGCAGATGACAGCCACGTACCCCCAGTTCACCCATCTCCTTGCCTCATTGTCCAGCCATGGCAATGTCACCTCCTTGGTGGACATTATATAACTTTTCCCCTTGGTGGGGAAAAGGACATTATATAACTCATAAGGAAACTTCTTTATATGGGTGTCCTCCACTCCACTGTCTATGCATATAAAAGCGTGGTGTGGCCAGTGAAAAAGGTCAGTGGAATATGGTTGCAAACTGTAGACTATCAGCACTTGAATGCAGAACTGCTTCCTTTGGCATTATGGCTTATCAGCATTTGGTATGTGGTTGTTGATTCAGTGAACACATTTTTCACCATTACTTGTGACAGTTTGATATTACTTATGAATTCCAAAAAGAGATATTGATTATGTTTGTAAACTGGTCTGGTCCTCTGGGCCTGCTACCCTTTGTTTGTATTAGAGTGGGCTGAGATGTCTTTGATTAAGTTATGTTAAGATTATGGCTTTGATTTGACCACATCATTAAGGCATTCAGAATTGAGTCCCTGCCTCCTTGGTTGGCTGATAAAACAAACTCTTTCACAGAAGTAGACACACAGAGAGATGTAGATAAACAGAGAAGAACACAGAGGAAGAGAGACAGCTCATTAGATGCAGCAGAGGCCCAGGGAAGAGAGATGAGCCTGATAGTCTGCAGCTGACCTTGTGAAGAGAGAGAAGAAGCTGAGCCAGAAAGAAATGAGCCCCAGGGAGAGAGATGAGCCTTATGCCAGCATACAGTTGAGATTGGAAGAAGCTGGGACCACGTAGTATTAAGAGGAAGAAGGAAGGCTGAACCCTCAAAGACGTCACCCGCTGTCTTGTGTCAATACATGGTAACAGACTTTGGGTGAGAAAGTACTTCTTATGGTACCTTGAGTTGGACTCTTTAGGGCTTTGTGACTGTATGCTTCTACCCCAAATAAATTCCCTTTATAAAAGCCAGCAGATTTCTGGTACTTTGCATCAGCACCCCCTTTGGCTGACTAATACACTATTCCAGAAGAATGAACAAGATAAATTTGCTTTCCAGTGGCAAGGCCTAGAGTATACCTTCACTGTACTGCCACAGGTGTATTTAAACTCCCCCACTATCTGCCATCAATGGGTAGGACAGGATTTGAGTAAGTTATCCTTGCCCAAAAGACACCAAGTGTTCCATTATATTGATGACATCATGTTTGTGGGCCAGATAAAGGAGCAAACCATCCAGGAATTTCACACATTACTAACTGGACTTCAACAGAAAATTTGGGCCATAATTCTTAACAAAATACAAAGCCTAGTCAAGCAGGTCACCTTTTTAGACAGCACATGGGCCAGAGCTTAGTGCCAAATCCCCGACCTTGTAAGGAAAAAACTACTGTCTCTTAAGTCACCTTTTTCCAAAAAGGAGGCCCAGCAGTTGATTGGGATTTGCATATTGGTGCCAGCATAGTCCTCATCTTGGTATCCTACTAGCATCCTTAGATATGGTGACATGGAAAGCAGGTACTTTCCACTGGGGAAAGCAGGACCAGCAGTACTTGTAAGAGTTCAAAGCAGCTGTTTCAGCAACCTTGCCTCTAGGACCTTTAGAGACTGGATATCTGACACAGGTTTCTGTTACCTGGACCTATACTGACTGGTCCCTCTGAAAGAAGGAGGAAGCAATAAGAATTCACAGATCCCTGGTATTTTGGACCAATGAGATTCTAGATGCAGCCCAATGATACTTCCCCTTTGAGAGGCAATTTCTGGTGTGCTGCTGAGCCTTGGTGGAAAATGAAAGGATTACTGAGAGCTCCCAAGTTTTTCTGAGGTCAGAAATCCCAATCATGTCCTGGGTTCTTGGTAATCAGAACACTCACACAGGTGAGTATTATCAAATGGAAGTGATACATTCAAATTGTACTTGCTTGGGTCCCCAGTGACTGACATGTTTGCATGAGCAGGTGGAAGAGGCCACCCTCAAAAATGGTCCTGTTATAACACCAGATAAGGTCCCTCACTACAATTGCATTCTGATGACCCCTACTCAAAGAAGCCAACCAGATGCTCAGTGCTAGTTCACTGATGGATCAGCCAAGCTGAAGCCATCTGGCATCAATTGGGGAGCAGCCACAGTTTCCCTTGCTTCATGCAGACTATATACTACATTTTTTTCCCACTGGAAAAAGTGTCCAACGGGCTGAACTGTGAGCATCTTCTTAGCTCTGGAACACTCAGAACCAAGAACCTCCATATTCTTGTTTACTGGCTTATGGGCCATAGCCATCAGCTTAGCAGTCTGGGCAGATTCCTGAAGGGAATGCAATGGGAGAATCAAAAGTTCCCCAGTGTGGGAAAGGGATATTTGGAAACAATTGGTGGCACAGATAAGCACTGTTTTAGTTTCCTAGGCGGCTTAAAACAGACACCATGAAATGGGTTTGGCTTAAACAATGGGAATTGATTTGCTAATGTTTAGAGTCCAGGAAAATGTCCAAATGAAGGCATCGTCAGGTGACACTTTCTTCCCAAAACTAGGTGCCAAAAATGCTCAATTCCTCTGTCACATGGCAAGGCACATGGTGGCACCTGCTGGTCTTTCCCTTCTCGTCTGGGTTTTGATGCTTTCAGCTTCTTGCTGAATGTATTCATTCCATGTGTGAAGGATTCTAGTAATAGGATTAAGATTCACCCTAAATAAGGTGGGTCTCACCTTAACTGAAGTAGTCCATCACAAGGTCCAACTTACAGTGGATTTACATCCACAGGAATGGATTCAATTTAAGAACATGTTTTTGTTGGGTACATGCAGCTTCGGACCACCACACTCTACAATTTGTATGGCAAAAAGATATGTTTTACACATGCAAAGTACCTTCATTCCATGACATATCTACAAAGCCTTAAGTCATTTCAGTAACAATATTAAGAATAAAGCCTCATCAAAATTGGTTATAATTTCCCTATGTTTGTGGTCTGTGAAACCTGGAGAACAAGTTATTTGCTTCCAATATACAAAGGAGGGTCAGGCATAGGATAAATATTCCCATTCACATAGGGAAAAATTAGAAGGAAAATAGGGGTTACAGGTCAAAAACAATTCTGAAATTCTGCAGGGTGTACTCCAGTCAATTTCAAGGTGTGAGAGTCATTTACGGATGTTTTGTACCCCAGGCCTGACGTAATGGCAGCCCCACACCTTCCAAGTGCTTGTGCAGCAGCCATGTGCTTCACAAATGCTGGAGTGAAGGTTTGACCCTCTTCAATCGTTGGGATACAGCCAGACTCTCCACAATACCTGGGGAAAATGCTTTACCCTCTCTGAAGACTGGAGCTTCAGCAATTTTCCTGAACAACAGGGTGGAAAGCCCACACTATCCAATTTCCAGGCCATACTCACCCTTTGCACACACATGGGTGGCTCCTCTCTCTTGGCCTGAAAAGATGTCTACAGTCCAGATCTCAGTTATCATGGTCCTGCCCCTGAAGTGATTTTCTTTCAATCTGTCCCTTTTCTGTTCCTTTAGTTCAGGCTGGCAGTGGTTCCAGTGATACAGATCTCACAAAAACCTTGTCAGTTTCTCATGTAGCATACAGTGGTCCAATTAATCAGAAAGGAGGACTTTCTACAGACCCTTCCTGGTAACTACATCTGCAGTCCTGACTTGCATTTAAATGGCTGACTCATTCCATGTCCAGTTAAACCATCAATAGGAGCACTATTCTCTGTGGACTCAGTTTCGGGAAACACAGAATTGTCCTTGCCATCAATTTCTAGTTTCTTTGTGCCAAGAGTTCAGTTCTCAACTTTCTTCTTTCTTTTTTGTATAAGATGCAAGAAGAAATAAGACAGCATTTTCCACACTTACTTTGGAATTCTCCTTAGCCAAACATCCATACTCATTGCTCTCAAACCCTGCCTTCCATTCTGACATCAGAACTCAATTTTTCCAAGTTCTCTGCCACCTTAAAACAAGGATCACCTTTCTTCATTTCCAATAACACATTCATTATTTCTGTCTAAGGCCTCATCAGAAGTATCTTTAGCATCCGTATTTCTACCATCAGTCTCTTCAAAGCAATCTAGACTTTTTCTATTAAGTGCCTTACACGTTTTCCAGCCTCTACCCATTACCCAATTCCAAAGCCATTTCCATATTTTTGGTATTTGCAATAGCAGCATTCCACTCTCCTGGTACCATAATCTGTTTTAGTTTCCAAGGCTGCTTAAAGTGGATACCATGAAATGGGCTGGGAGGAATCCATGGTAATTTATTCATTTATGGTTAGAGTCCAGGAAAATGTCCAAATCAAGGTGTCATCAAGATGATGCTTTCTTCCCTCTGACCTGCTGCTAGTGATCCTTGGTTCCTCTTCCACATGGCAAGGCACATGGCAGTATAGCTGGACTCTCCTTTCTCTTCCAGTTTCCATTGCTTTCAGTTTCTTGTCCTGTGGCTTCCTCTATCTCTGTATTTATTTCCTTTAGAAATGGATTACTCTAGTAATAGGAATAAGAATATCCTGAATGATGTGGGTCACACCTTATCTGAAGTATTCTCATCAAAAGTCCTACTTAATATGAATTTACATCCACAGGAATGAATTAGATTTAAGAATATGTTTTGCTGGATTACATGTAACTTCAAACCACCACAGGCACCATCTTTGTTATCCATGGTGATGCACAGGACTAGGGCCTATGTAACTGTGAACATTACTGGAATGCACAATTCCCTAAGTGTTGGGACCAGACTCATAGAATTAGATGAACTTTCCATATCACCCACCACCCACAGGCAGCCAGCATTATGGAGAACTGTAATTGTTACCTAAAAAGGATCTTCATTGTCTATATCCTGACTACTCTTTAGTAGATGGACTATCTGCCTTACTTGAGCCCTCTTGAAATTAATCTCAGAAGTTCCTCAGAAGGGAAACATGACCTTATCCTCCTTCCTAAAACAGGGCGCTATGAACCCAGGCTTTGTTGTATGTCTGTTCTTAGACCCATCAAGATGAGGATTGGACCTGGGAAAGACTAAGAACATACCACATGGAAATCTCCCTTTCAGCCACTGTCAGGGGATCATCCCATTTTTTGCCTCATTATACCTTCTACCGGATCCCCAGGAAAATGGGAGCATAGGGCTGCCACACAGAGGAGTGGATTGATGGAACCAGGAATAGAAGTTCTTAACACACATGAGGTGTCAATACAGTGGACTGCATCTCTGGGGCCTGATACACACATGCTGGAGGTTAGTGGGTAATGCGTATCCCTAGTTAGGCCACCAGTTCCTGTGGAAATATCTTTTAAGAGTCCTAACAATTCCCATCTATCAGGAAGGGGTCGAAGTGGCAAGGAAGATATGAGTAAGGTAGCTAGATTGAGAAATATGTCTCCCATGGGAGATGGTTGCACAATCACCCTGCCAAGATTGTTTGCTTCACCCCACTTTTATTTCTGCAAATTTATCCCAGCATTAACCTGGAAAGAAAACAGGAAAATACCTTCGTCGCACTGATCTGAACCATCATGGTAGCAAAGAAACTGACCGATTGCTAGGTCTGCCACTTGACCCCTCATTCCTTCTCCCCTTTTGCTGTGTCTAGATTGCCACTCAAGAAGCTGATTTACCCTGCTTCACATATGGATTATCATAAAGAAGTCATTCATTTATGCTTTTTGACAATGGTAACTGTAGAGCTATGCTCCTTTCCCCCCACATTCCTGCACAATCTTTTGGAATGCAGTGAAATTGAAAAATGATTCAATCATCCTTATGCTGGCAACCCCAAGATAATCAGTGACTCTCTAGGAGTGGCCTGCACCCCTCAAGGGTTTACCTTTCTGCGGGGAGAAAACACAACCTCAGTTAATTGTGCTACTCCCTGCATAGGTGATTGGACAAGATGTGACAATGGACACGGATTTCTGACTATCTGCTTGAAATGAGCCCATTAATTGCAAAATGTACAAACAGAGTCTATGTGGGACCTCTTCTGCTGGCTTCTGTAAAGGTGGAGAGCATTGATGTTGTCATTAATCCAGACATGTTTGATACATGGGAATCCTCAAAAGCCCTCCATATTTGCTGTAACAATGGGTGTTCAAAAGCTTTTACTGTCAACATTGTTGAAAGCTACAGTCCAATAGACCTGACCTGTCTCCACCTTTGTATCTGAGGTAGGAGGTGTGTTTATATAGTGAAAACTAATGTGATGGAGTATAGGCTTGGTCAAGAGACCAAGGGGAGAATGTTGGGGAAGTCAAGGACACAGTAAGTAGTCATCTTCAATCCTTCATCTAACCTCCTCTTTTTCCCTCTTGCTTGTTTGTATGAAGGTGTTTGATATGTTTTTATTTTATGTTTTATGCTTATTTGCATGCAGATGTTTGGAACATTTCAATTTCACAAGAGATTTCAGGCAGCTGTGGGATTAAATCTTAACACAAAGGGCACAAAGGTTCTTCATTGGCAGAGTCTCCTCCTCCTGGAGTGTATAAAAGCTCTTCACTCAATTGGTGTAGGTGTCCCTCATCTCCAACGTGAAGAGAGAGTGTAGAGCT
>JAQZBX010014459.1:18680-38711 GCA_029593785.1 Cabassous unicinctus
CTGACATGTCTCATTCTGCCCACTTTTGATCCCATTTATCATATTCCTTCTTCTCATTCTTCAGTCTTTGTTTAAGTAACAAATTCTCAAATATTCCTATCATTGTTTCTAAAATACATGTTTTTATGTTACTCTCCCCTTCTTTAATTGAGTTTAGCTCATGATACTCATGTGATATGTAAGTACATTAGTTGTGTGATTGTTTCTTAAAACCATGTCTTTTGTGGCAGGTATTGAAAGGGGAAGCAAGGCACTGAGAAATTTATGATCACTACTGCATCCCTGGTGGCAAGGATAGTGTCTGCTCCAGTGTAAGCAGCCAATAAATATTTATTGTATTAATGGCAAAATTCATGTTTGAAGTGGCCAGTGTGAAGAAAAACAGATGGAATTGATGGGTATCATTCGGGGCACAGATAAATTTGGACTATTTCACATATCTGGGTGATACTTTCATAAACATACATCATTTCTGGTATTGGGTATGTACTACAGAAAGTTAATCAGTTTGAATGATCTAAAATTAAGGTTTGAGAATTCAAATGTTAAGGAACCAAGTGAGAGAGCAATAAAGCTAAAGAGATGAGGATTGAGTTCAGAAGTTAATGATTTCAAAATTAGAACAGTGCTTGTTGTTAATACATTTCACCGGGTTCCTGTAAGAACATTTGCAAAAATTGAGCAAAAGTGAATAACCTTGATAAACGAGTAGGGAATAATTGGAAGGCTGGTGGATGTCAGCAAAGTGGAATTGTAGAGGTTAATAAACAGATAGCTTGACTTTCAAAGGTACGAGTTTTACAGAAATGTGGGAATGTACTAGTCTCAAAAAAGCTAAAGAAATGATCAACCCCACTTTCATACTTTATGAAACATAGGTATGAGATAGAGTGATATTAAGTAACAAGAACAACATTAACAATCATTTTGTGCTTGGCACTATGCTAAGAGATTAACACTTATCACTTAAAGTAACCTACGCTAATGAATCAAGTATTATTATTTGCATTTACAGATTAGGAATCAGAGGAACTGAGGTTATGCTGTGTGTCAAGATGAGACAGCAAATAACAGGCAACTTTGAGATTCAAATCCAGGAAATGTGTCCACAAGCTATGTATTCAGACACCATGTTAAGATGGCACACATTTAATTAAACATATTTGAAATATAAGTACTCCCCCCCAAAAATTATTGATATAGCCTTATGAATAAAATAATAGAAATGTAACATTGGTGATAAACTTATTACTTCTCAGCAAGATTCTTGAATATGCTAAGATATTTAATATTCCTTCTAGGTTTGGGTAATATCCATGCTGGTAAAATAGTTGCTTGGGGATTACAGGTGCAGTTTCAAAGAGTGATTCATTTATAGATCTTGATAACATCTTATTGAAATAGATTTCCTGAATTCCATATACTCACTGAATGACCTAACTGTACCTTTACACATTTTAAGCTTGAGGAATTCAATAAGAATAGGTTTTATTTCTGAATTTTTCCATCTCTAGATTTTAAACCAAATTACAACAGATATTAAATAATCTGAATCTTAAATTCCCACCTGCTTATTTAAGATTTGAAAAAGAGCCACAATGACATTGCAAGAGAAATTAACTGCTTGGAATTCCTGGATTGGAATAGAAGTTAAAGTGTAGCAAATCTTATGATAAAGTCTGCTTTTTGACATTTACAACTCAGTTTTATCCATTCAAAAATTTTGAATAAGCTTCAGGTAAGCATTCAAGCTTATCCAGGTTGAACTTTAGCTGTGAAACTTTTAAAGTTGTCATTGGTAATCCAACCATGTTTTTGAAGAAGCAAGTTGTTACACCCCAGTGGAAATCCCGATTTACCATTGTACCTCACAGTCAAGGATGAATAAAATGATGTATCCTGCAGTTTATTAAAAATATGAGATAAGGGCAGGCAGAGAAGAAAGTTCCTTAAGAAATGATTGATAGAAGAAAGAAAATGCCTCAGCAAAGACTAGATACTATTTATTTATTTATTGGATAAAGTAATAATAATACTGATTACTCAAACATAAGTTTGTTAACTGAATTGATATTTTTATGTCTATAGACTTATAAAGACAATGGGTTGTTACTTGGAAGAAAAATAAAATAACATATATGATGAAGATTATTTAATTTTATGTATACATATCATTCCAATGAAAATGAATGTAAAACACTTAATTGAGCCTCTTTCTAATATAAACATACATATTTAAAGTACTATATCCTCTGTGTAAGACTGTCAGAAAGAGCTTGATGACCATTTCAGATAGGATTAATGAAATACCTATATAAGAGATAAGGTTTATATTCACCTTTCTAATGCTCTTCACAACAGAACTTACTTAAAACACTATCAAGAAAGAAAGCTCCAACAAAGCTGTCCCAAATATAAATTCAAAGAGTTTATCACAGCTGAATGAAAATCATTTCTTTGTCTTTGTTTTGCTTTCTTTAAATTTATGTGGGAGTAAGGAATAAAATAAGGTAGATCATCTGCAATGGTTTATGTTTTTGTAAGTACAGTTTTTTCTCATCTACTGATTAGTTTTCTCACTTGCTTAAGCAAGTCTCAGGAGCTCAAAAACAATTTTCTATACCACATTTTTATTAAGCACAATGTACTATATGTACTGTTTCAAGTAGATTTATAGAATTATAAACCAAAGAACTTAATGTGTGCACGTTCCTGTCTCTTTATTTTCTCTTTGAAAGAAAATCTTAGAGTTCTGCTATTCTTTTCTTTCTAGTGTAGAAGACTAATATTTGGGTAATTATACAAACCTGCAAATTACTTTATTTTTCTGTGAGTTAATTGCTTCAAAATTATAAAGAAAAAGAATCCAAAACATAAATGCAGAGCAATGTTAGTCAAAATTAAATGGTAAACATAATGATTAACATATAAAGTTTAACTAGGCTATATTGATAGAAAATATTTAATACAATTCCAGTGTTTAGAACTATTGCAAATATTTAATTAATGAATTTTTGTAATTGAGAGTTGTATTACACATTAAATGATTTTTGTTTAATCCATATTAATTTTTCTTTTCTCTTTTATAAATGAGACTACTCTCAGAAATTTGAAGGGAAGTAGAGCTAAGTTTAATTATGCTTCCTTCAAAGGCCAAGGAAAACATTTAAATCACACAAGTTTAAATAGTAGTATTAGTTTGACATAATCAAAATAGAGCCAATCATCACAATTTAGTCCACATGCCAAATTTATATTTGGGGCTTTTTAGTGTCCAGCTCATCAACTGTCATCTTCTATCATTCTATGTATCCCAATTCAATTTTCCTATATTGAACTGCTTGCATTTCCCTGACACATCTAGGCCCCACCTTTGCTAAACAGGACTATGAAGAATTTGCCACTCCCTGTCTTTTTCCTATAGCTAATTCTTATTAAGCAATTTGTCTTAAACCAGATATTATTTCCTTCTAAACTTTTTAGTTTGAGAAAAGTTCTTCTGTTCTGGGTTTAAACAATGCCATAAACATATGCCTGTCAGAGCACATAAGATAGTTTATGGCAATTGTCTCTTTATACAGCTCTTGTTCTTCATCCTGACTATATTTTCTGTGGTCAGTTGCAGTCACTCAATAAATAATTGCAGAAAGTTTTAAAGGATTGATTTTGATCCTTTAAAACTTTTACTTTCCCACCTTAAAAAGCAATGATACTAGGGAGTGATATTAAAATGTGAAATTTTCCCATGGTAACCAGAGATTTAAATATTGTCTTGAACATCTTGTATTTTAACTAGGGAGGTAAATCCATATAAAATTTTATTATGAAATTCAGGTAGAAGTTAAAATTTTAGAATCTATTACTGTATAGAATACATTCAATTTCTTACTATACGTATTGAATTTATCACCTAATCATGCTAAAAAATACTTGTTCATTTGTACTTTGTACAAGTCATTGAGATTGATTCCTATGGAGACAAATATGAACAAGACACAATACTTATCCTCAAGGATTAAACAGACTAGGAAGGATGGCAAATATGCATAATTTCAATGAGAAAAGATGTCTAATATAAGGTTAAATAAGTAGAGTTAGAGAAGCAAATGGAACTGATACCCAGTCTGGGAGAGATATCAGTTTCTTAGTGGTTATGATATGTAAGTTTAGGCCTAAATGCAAAGTTGGAATTGGCAAATTGACTGGAAAAGGAATGCTGCAAGAAGCAGAGGAAATAAAGCAAGAATGAATATGTTTTATTAGAATTTCAAGTAATTAAATAAATGAAGAGACCATTATGTATATTAAGAAGTTAGATGCCCAAAATGATGGTGACACAAGATGCTAAAGCATGCTGTTCTCCACAAAACCTCCTAACAACTAGCAAAAACTGGCACAGCCATCTTCCTCATTCCCATTGTGGTTCCCTGGCCCTGTTAAAGATGGAGCAGAATAATCCTTATACCCATACTGGAATGCCTGTATGTCTGTGCAAATCTATCAGGTGGAATTTTGAAAGAATGAAGGAAGAAACTCTTCTGGGGCTCAACTTTTCAGAACTTGCCCTGAAGGAAGAAGTGGCTTACAGACTACTAAAGCAGTGTAAGAAACAATTATGTCAAAACAGCCTGGGTAAAATGATTATCTGCTTTAATTAATACAATAGGAGGGGGAGAAACTTATTTCATAAGAGTATAGAGGGTATTTAAATCCATTTAAATAGGGTAATTACTAAGGTCATAAGCAAGCATAAGCCCAGGACATGACACAGACTCTGCTGAAAGGAGCATTGGCCAACCAAGAGCCTATTTGCCAAGAATGTGAAAGATGGTTTTTTTTATGCATTGTTTTGTTTGTTTCTGTTTACTCCTGTCATTCAAGGAAACCTCCATCATTTCACTAGGTGACTACAAAGAATAGACAGTTCAGGGACTAAATCCCAGAGTTAACACATTACAGTATTAAAATATACAGTGTGCAGCAAAAATTACAAGACAAACAAAGAGACAGAAAATGATGGAATAAGATTTAAAGAAAAACAAAAACCTAGAAATCATCAACAAAGAAGACCAGAATTTGGACATACCAGAAAAACACTTTTAAAAAAATCCTCAATATGCTCAGGATGATAAAGGAAAATACAGAATAAGAAACAAATAATATTAGGAAAACAATTAATGAACAGCCTGAGAATCTCAACAAAGTGACAGAAATATAAAAAGGAACCAAACAGAAACCCCTGGTTTTGAAGATCACAATAACTGAAATGAAAAATTCCATAAAGGATTTCAAAAACAGATTGGAGCTCATAGAAGACAGAATCAGTGAACTCAAAGGCAAGACTTGAAATAATTCAGGCTGAGGTGCAGAAAGAAAAAAATTAAAACTTGAACAGAGCCTACAAGAACTGTGGCAAACCATGAAACATATGCATTATGAGAATACCAATGGAGAAAATAGAAAAGGAGAGTAGGAATACTCAAAGAAATAATGGCAGAAAACTTCCCAAATTCAAGGACAGATATGAATATATACATTCAAAATTCCCGGTGAACCCCAAACAGGATATCATGAAGAGAACCACACGCAGATACATAATGGTCAAACTGTCAAATGCTAAGGACAAGGAGAGAGTTCTGAAACCTGCATGAAAAAAGCAATGTGTTATGTGAAGAGTGTCCTAATAAAATTATGTGCCTATATTTCATCAGAAATCATAAAGGTAAGAAAGCAATGGGATGAAATATTTAAAGTACTGAAAGAAAATAATTTCCAACCAAAATTTTTATATCTGGTGAGACTGTCCTTCAAAAATGAGGGAGAGATTAAGACATTACCAGATAAACAAAGCTGAGGAATTACATCACTGTTAGACCTGCCCTGCCAGCCATGTTAAAGAGAGTCCTTCACAAAGATAGTAAAGGTTAATAGATAATGGATTGAAGCAGCATAAAGAAATAAAGACCTCTGGTAAAGATCAATATATAGTTAATTATAAATGCCAGTATTATTCTATTATGTTTTTTTGGTATGTAATTCTTCCTTTTCTTCTTACAGTTTCTAAAATATGAATAATAAAAAGCTGATAATTCTATGACTTTGGACATAAAATATATAAAGATATCTGTAACAAAAACAACAAAAAGATGGGGGATGGAGGTGTATAAGAAAAGTGTATGTATACACTATTGAAGTTAAACTGGTATCAAAGCGAATGAGATTATTGTAGATTTAGGATATTAAAATTAAGCTCCATGGTAACAATAAATATGGAAAATATGTACAGAAAGAAATGGGAAGGCCCTAAAAATTGTATAATCCAAAAAAATAAAATACAAATGAAAATAAGTATAAATAGAAGACCTGAGGGACAAAAATAGTATGACTTACAAAAGCCACAGCCAAATAACAGAGAAATGCTTGAATGACCAGTATTTACTTTGATTTTATAAGGATTAAACTTTCTGGGCAAAAGGCAGAAATTGTCAGAATGTATAAAAAAGCATGAGCTAACTATATGCTATGCTGTTTACAAGAAGCTCAATATAAACCCAAAGATATAGTAGGTTGAAAATGAAAAGATAGAAAAAAAATACCATGCAAATAGTAACCAAAAGAGATGTAGAATAGCTAGTGAATATCAGAAGAAATAGACTTTAACTCATAAACTGTTATGAGGGACAAAGAAGATTACTATATACTGATAAAGTGTTCAATTCAGTGAGAAGACAAAATTATATGCACCTAATGGAAGAGCCCCAAAATACATAAAGCAAATATGAACAGATTTGAAGGGAGAAATAGATGGTTAATAGTAGGAGACTTCAATACACTACTTTCAATTTATGGATAAACATCTAGACAGAAGATCAATAAGAAAGTAGAACATTTGAATGATGCTATAAATCAACTTTACCTAACAGACATGTATAGAATACTTTCGCTAACAAGAGCAGAATACATATTCTTCTCTATGGCACATGGATTATTCTCTAGGATAGACCAAATGTGAGGTCACTAAACAAGTCTCAATAAATTAAAAAATTCTGAAATCATATAATGTATCTTCTCCAACCATAATGAAATGAAGCTAGAAATCATTAACAGAAGAGGAACTGGAAAATTCACAAATATGTGGAAATTAAATAATGCATTCTTAAACAACCAATGGGTCAAAGGAGAAATCAGAAAGGAAATAAGGAAATATCTAGAAGCAATGAAAAATAAAAATACAACATACCAATATTTATGAGATGTACCAAATGCTGTGATGAGAGAGAAATTTTTTAAAGAAGAAGAAAGGTCTCAAATCTGAGACCTAATCTCACATCTGGAGGATCTAGTAAAAAGAAAAGCAAACCCAACCAAAAATTAGCAGAAGTTAGGAAATAAAGATTAGAGCAGAGATAAATGAAACAGAGATTAAAAGAATAATAGAGACAACCAGCAAAACCGAAAGCTGGTTCTTTGCAAGGATCAGTAAACTTGACAAAGCTTTAGCTAGACTGAAAAAGAAGAATGTGAGGGGATGGAAATAATTAAAATCAGCAATCAAAAGCAAGATATCACTACTGAACTCAAAAAAATAAAAAAAAAAAGTTTTATAACAGGATACTATGTAAAACTGTAGGACAACAAATTAGATAACTTAGATTATCGACAAAATAGATAATGGACAAAATTCTAGGGAAAAAAGCATTCCTACACTGACACAAGAAGAAATGGAAGATCTCAACAGAGTAGTAACAAGTAAAGATAAGGAATCAGTATTTATAACCCTCGCAACAAATAAAAGCCCAGGAACAAATGGCTTTTCTGGTGAAATTTGCCAAATGCTCCAAGAAGAATTAACAACAACCCTGCTCAAACACTTCCAAAAATTCGTAGAGAAGTGAACACTTCCTAGTGATTCTATGAGCCTCACCTCGCACTAATATTAAGGCCAGATAGATACCACAGGAAAATAAAATTATAGTCATTATAAATAGAGATGCAAATATCTTCCAAAAATATTAGCAATCTGAATTCCAAATGCACATTAAAAGAATTACACACTATGATCAAGTGGGATTTATCTCAGGTATGCAAAAGTAGTTCAACATAAGAAAATCAATTAATGTAATATGCAATATTATAGAATAACGTTAAAAAAAGTTACGATTATTATTTGATGCAGAATAGGCTTTTCACAAACTCCAGTATCCCTTATGGGATAAAACCACAGAGAAAACTATAAATATAAACATCTTCCAAATGCTAAAGTTCATATAGGAAAATTCCACATTTAATATTGTTTTCATGGTGAAAGAAAGGAAAGCTATCTCTTTAAAATCAGAAAGCAGACAAGGGTGCCCATTGTCATAACTGTCATTCAACATTTTCCTAGAAGTTTTAGCTAGAGCAATTAAGGCAAGAAAAGGAAATAAAAGGCATCCATATTTGAAAAGAAGTGAAATTTTCCATTTTTACAGGTGACATGATGCTTTAGAAAATCTTGAAACATCTACAACAAAGTTACTAGAGCTAATAAATGAGTTCAGCAAAGTGTTGGTGGTATGATATCAACACCCCAAAATCAGTAATGTTTCTATATGCAAGTGATGAACGCTTTAAGGAAGAAATCTAGAAAAAAATTAATTTAAAATAGCAACTAAAAGAATCAAATATCTAGGAGTAAATTTTCTCAAGGATGTAAAGGACTTAAACCTGGAAAATTACAAAATATTGCTAAGAGAAATCAAATAAGACTTAAATAAATGGAAGGACATTCCATGTGCATGAATTGGAAGACTAAACATTGTTAAGATGTCAATTCTACGCAAAGAAACTTATTTACAGATTCAACAAAGCCCAATAAAAATTCCAACAGCCTTCTTTGCACAGATGGAAAAGCCAATGAATCATCACTTTGGAAGGGTTAAGGGTCCTGGAAATCCAAACCCATCTTGACAAGAACAAAATTAGAGTACTCACACTTGCTGATTTTATTACTTACTACACAGCTACACTAATCAAAACAGCATGTTACTAGCACAAGGACAGATATATAGACCAATGGAATTTAATTTATGATGTGAGAGTTCATAAACCTTCATATCATGGCCAACGGATTTTTTTTTCTTTGCCCTTTTCCTTCCTTTTTGGAGGTACTGGAGATTGAACCCAGGACCTTGTATAACAGAAGCAGGTGATAAACCACTGAGCTATACCTGCTCCCCTGGCCAGTTGATTTTGAGAGTGTGCCAGTCCACTGAATGGGTAAATAAAAGTCCCTTCAAAAAATGTTGCTGATAAAAGTGGATATCCACATGCAAAAAAATTAAAGGTGGGCTCCTTCCACACATCATATAAAAAATTTAATCCAAAGTGGATCAAAGAACTAAATATAAGAATCAAAACCATAAAATTCCTAGATGAAGACATAGGGAACATCTTTATGACCTTGTGTTAGGCAATGGCTTCTTAGACTTTTCACTAAAAGCATGAGCAACAACAATAAAATAAATGAGACTGCATAAAAAGTAAAGCTTTCAGGCTTCAAAAGACTTCATCATGAAATTGAAAAGACAACCAATGAAAGCATGAAATATTTGGAAACCACATATCCAATAACGGTTTAATATCCAGAATATAAAAAAAACTCATAAAACTCAACAAGAAAAAGACAACCTAATTAAAAATGGGCAAAAGATTTGAATAAACATTTCTCCAAAGAAGATATAAAAGTAGCTAGAAAGTACATGAAGAAATGCTCAACATAATAAGCCTTTATGGCTATGCAAGTAAAAACCAAGAGATCCCATTTCACACACACTATAATGGCTACTACTAAAAGAAAAAAGAAAAGACCAAGTTGATGAGGATGCAGAGATATAGGAATACTTCTTCATTGTTGGTGGGAATATAAAGTGGTGCAGACCACTGTGGAAAACAGTTTGGCAGTTTCACAGAAAGTTAAATATAGAATTATCTTATGACCTGGTTTGACAGTTTGAAGTTATTTTATGAATCGCAAAAAGATTTAGTTCTTAACCTTATCTATTCCTGTGGTCGTAGGATCCTTTTATTGCATTAAATTTAGTTAAGTTGTCTTTGATTAGATTACTTGATAAGAATGACCTAGGGCTTTTATTTTCCTCTTTTCAAAATTTTATTTTTAAAAAGCTTTAGATTACATAAATGATGCCTTGAAAACATACCTCAACCCTCCCACTCCCCCACTTTTTACTCATTAACATCTTCCATTAGTGTGGTACATTTGTTACATTGATGAACACATATTGAAACATTGTTACTAATCATGGTCAATAGTTTACATTATAGTTTACACTTTGCATTGCACATTTTTAAAGGTTTGACAAAATGTGTAATGGCCTGTATCTGTCAGTGCAATGTCATTCAAGACAATTCCAATGTCCTCAAAATGCCCCCATGTTATACCTATTCATCCCTCTGCCTCCCCTCAGAACCTCTGGTGGTCACTGCCTCTATTTCAGTGTTACAAGTTCTTCGATTGTAAGAACAATAATGTCTACTTTAGTCCATAGTTCCAACCTACTTTATGTTTGTGCATTCCTCAATCTTGAGGATTTTAGGATGGTGATGCCCACTCTGTTTCTGATTGAGAGGGGACTTAGATCTCATGGGGGCAGATGGATGGAACTGTCTTGTTTGCAGTTGTAGATACTCTCTATTTCTTTGGGATGGGTGTTGTCCATCATCATCTTTCTGTTAGTTTTCCTTGGCAAGTCCAATGAACTGGAGAGTGGATGTTAGTTGCAACTCTGTGAAGATTCAGGGCTCAATCAGCATATCAGTACCCAGAAGATTTAAGTTTCTGGTATATATATTTAATGGATATAATGCTAATTATAGGTTCAAATAGAAGGGGTAGAAGAGTCATGTGTAGGGAAATTATAAATGAGTCTAACTCTGTTACATTGGGGAACATTTATTCCAAAGTACACTGACACGGTACTGAATTCCTGAGATTGTCTGTCCTGCCTATAGTGTCTGCCTCCAGATGTCTCTGGAGGCCTCATGAGCATCCCTGCTTGAGGCACAATTTACCGTGGCAGTCAATGATATCCTCCTGAGATGTGCGTAAGCATAACCTCTGGAATGATCTCACTGCTCACTTTGAAATCTGTTAGTCATAAAAACTCATTTTTGTTTACTATTTCCCCTTTTTGGTCAAGGTCTTTTTCCAAATGCATCACTAGTTGGTGCTTGGTAATCCCTCTGTATGAGGAAGTCTCATCCCTGGGAGTCATGCCCCAGGTCAGGGTAATGTAGTGTGTTCATATGCTCAGTTTGGTTTAGAGAGAGGCCACATTTAAGCAACAAGGAGACTTTCAGGAGGTAAATTTTAAGCAATATCTAATAATAAGCTAAGTTTCAATTTCATAAGAATGAGGTTCATAAGTACAAGCATCTATATCTAGGGCCTAGCATATTGGTATGTCCTCCTTTGCTAGGCACTGTCCATGTACTCTAGGGATTCTTGCCACTCTATTAGAGAATGTAGCAGGAATTCCAAGGATGAGAATTCAATTTTCTTTCAGTTATTCTATGGGTCTCCACCCACTGAGACAACACCCCATGACCACTTGAACATATTCACATTACATAAAGGCATGCCCCAGATGCACCCCTCTTCACACATCCCCTATCATGACACCCAGCACCAGTGATTCTCTCCTGCCAAAGTTGCAACCCTTCTGTAATCCAAAACCTCCCCAAAAACAAAGCCAAAATAAATTAACAAATAAAAATAATAAAAAATAAAATAATAAAAAACAAATAAAATACAAAAAAAATTTTTTTAATTGTCTTTCATCATCACCATAATATGTTATTTTTATGTGGAGTGACAATTTCTTCTGTATGTTCCCCCAGTGTATTATTTTTTCATGCTTTATTTTCAAAGAAACTTTAGGTTACAGAAAAGTCACATAGAAAATATAGGTGGTTCCCCTATATCCCACCCTACCCCCTTCTCACATTTTCCCTTATTGACAACATCTTATATGGTTATGGTACATTTGCTACAATTGATGAACAATTTTTTTACAAGTACCTGGGATTGAACCCAGGACCTTGTACATGGAAGCAGGCACTCAACCACTGAGCAACATCCACTCCCCAATGAACAAATATTAAAGCATTGCTTCTAACCATGGTCAATGTTTTGCAAGGATTACATTTTGTACCATATACTTTCCCAGGTTTTGAAAAAAGTTTTAATGGCCTGTATCCATCAATGTCAGATCATTAAAACAATTCCAATGTTTAGAGCTTTTGACTGAAATACATCAATGAGGAATAAGTCAGCTTGGGCCTCTGCCCTCTATCTGTGTCTGATATGAATGGAGATACATGCAGATAGAGATACACCTGCCATGTGAGAGAAAGGATAAATTAGAGAGAGAAAGGATTACAGAAAGGCAGGGAAGTTCTGAGAGACTGAGAAAGGAGACCTGGAAAGAGAAAAGCCTTATGTCTGGTTGCCCACAGCTGAGCTCTGGGAGATGGTAGATTCTGGAGGGGAAGGCAGGGACCCCAGCAGAGATTGGCTGCCATCTGGCTTCACCACAAATGGTTGTATACCAGGATTACCAGTAGCTCACTTTGGTGAGAAAGCATCTCTGGTGGTGCCTTGATTTGTTCATTTCATGGCCTCAGGACTGTAACCTTTTATAATAATAAATTTCCCATTATTCTGGTACTTTGCATTGGCAGCTCTTTGGCAATATAATACACCAGACAATCCCACTTCTGGATATAAACTTAAAAGAATTGAAAACAAGTACTCAAGCAGATATTTGCACATCCTTGTTCATAGCAGCATTATTCCCAATTGCCAAAAGATAGAAGTGGTCCAAGTGTCCATCAAAAACTTTATGAATAAAAAATATATGGTATATACATACAATAGAATGTTTTCCGGTCACAAAAGCATGAAATTCTAATAAATGCAATAATATGAATGAACCCTGAAGACATTATCTTGCATGATATAAGCCAGGTGGAAAAGGTCAAATAATGTATGATCTCACTGAAATGAAATAACTAGAATAAACACATTCATAGGATCAGAAATTAGAACACAGGTGACAGTAACATGTTTGGGGTAGGGAATGAAGAGTTAATGCTTAATTGGTACAGAGTTTCTCTTTGGGTTGATGGAAAAGATTTAGTAATGGATAATAGCACTGCATCATATATTTGGATGTGGTTAAAAGGGGGATATTGTAAGTTTTTTACGTGGTGTTAGAAACAAAATTAAAAGCAAAACATCATAGGGCTGTACAGTATAGTGAGCATTAATGTACACTCTGTACTATAGATAGTGAAATTATATTAATACTGTTTCATCAATTATAACAAAGGTACCCCACTAATACAAAGTGCTAATAATAGGTACAACCATGTGAGGTGGGGTATATGAGAGCTGTGTATTTTCTGCATAACTTTTCTGTAAACCAACATCTTCTCTAATAAAAAATAAATAAAAAAAATAAGGCATTCATCTTTGGGGTGATGTTATACCATGAACAGGGTTTTCATTATTTGAAAATGATTGTCTTTGGTTCTTGAAATACTTTTATTAAATCATTCTTCAAAAATAGATGAAGAAAGCAGGGTTAGTGAAATCAATAAAGCAATGTAAAGAAAAATAAGACAAATAATAATCTTACTCCAAACCCTACTTCTCCCACACTGTCTCATGAGGTAACCAGTGCATGTACCTAGTGAAAATCATTTCTAGCATTTATTCATGTACATAACATAAACACACACAGAAATGCACAAACACTGTTGGATTTTACAAATATTATACTATACTATACACATTGTTCTGTCATTCCTCCCATAATTTAACAATATTTAAACATCTAAGAAATGTCTAAATCATTTTGTTGAATAGTGGCATGCTATTCTGTACTAGGTATACAGCAGAATTTATTCAACCATTCCCCTGTGAACATGCAAAATTTCCCATGAATGTTATCACTTGGTTTTATTCTAAGTAAAGTTATGATTATATATGTAATTTTAAAAGGCTACTCTGCTCCATATCCAGAAGAAAAGAAACTTCTAATTCTAAAGGAAAAGACATCTACATATAAATTACTTAGAGAGCATAACCTACTGATGCAAGATTTTCAAGAAACACTAAGATGTATAAATACCAGAAAAACTACACCTAGGCAAATCATAGTCATGTTGTTGGAAGTTTAATATAAAATAGGAGAAAATTAAAACCTTAATGCCAATGCTTTTCCTAAGGTCTGAATTATGAATATATTTATTGTAACCTTTGGATATGTACTTTCTTTTTTAATATTTTAAAAATATCTTTTTAAATATTTAAAAATATTTTAAAGTGGAATTATATTTCCTTCTTTGTATGGGTTGCTTCTATTTAAAATTCAAAACGGTTGCCATTTGTTCACAGCATTCCTACATTTCCTAATCCTGTCCAGCTGACCTTGCTATATGTCACTTGAGGGTTTGGAACAACATATATTAATCCTCCTTTTCAATTTTCTGCAAGTGTTTGTAGGTAATAACACTAATAGCCTTTATGCTTCATTAAGTATTATATTTAATTTGCTCTACAAATTCATATGATGTGAGCCATTAGCTGTCTTCTGAGCGTTTTATAATTAGAAATTCAAACCATCAATAATATGCTAATATGACTGATTTTCACAAAGCTGTGATTACAATTCAGATTTCAAAATCAGGAGAAATGTTTTTTTTTAATGACTTTGTAATTAACTTTAGTAAAAAATTAGCATTTTTATTGGCTTTCCTGCTATGGGTCTTTTACCCTTGAAATATTTTTTTCACAACATACATAGATATTGATACCCAGAATCACTACTCATCACCAAAAAAATCAATTTACAAAATTATGAAACCTTAATACTAATTTTCTACTCTAACCTCACATCCAAGGCAGGTAACTACTTGAAATCATCTGGGTAATTTCTCTTGCTTCTGCATTAAAATTTCCAATGTTATGGATTGCCTACTATACGGAAAAATTTATATCTTTATTGTACAGCTAAAATTGGTAGATAGCATTTTCTTTTTTTTTTTAAAGGAGTCCCCATCACTTTTGGAAGCTGCCATTGACCTTTCCATTTTGATCAATCCCTTTAGCAAAAAAGTCCCTGAAATTTGCTTAGAAACCATTTTCTCATGTTTCATGAGTTAATTGTTTTCATTTCCTAGGCTGCTTAAAACAGATACCATGAAATGGTCTTTAAACAATGGGAATTTATTAGCTTACAGTTTGAGAAGAAAGTCCAAATCAAGGCATCATTAAGGCGATGCTTTCTTTCAGACTGGCTGGCAATGATCTTTGGCT
Organism: Cabassous unicinctus; assembly: GCA_029593785.1. Classification (NCBI taxonomy): domain Eukaryota; kingdom Metazoa; phylum Chordata; class Mammalia; order Cingulata; family Chlamyphoridae; genus Cabassous; species Cabassous unicinctus. The sequence goes on from JAQZBX010014459.1 coordinate 34,063, forward strand.
CTTCTGCCACAGGCAGGTCACATGAAGGCATCTGCTGGGACTTCCCTTCTCTTCCAGGTTTCATTGATTTTAGCTTCTTGTACCCATGGCTTTTTCTTTCTGTATTCAACCCATTTATAATGGATTCTAGTAAGAGGATCAAGACCTGTTCTGAACAAGGTGGGTCACATTTTAACTGAAGTAGCCTCATCAGAGGATCCACATTCAGAAGAATAGATTAACTTTAAGAACATGCTTTTCTGGAGTACATACAGTTTCAAATCACCACAGTAAGGTGGTGAAATCAATATTTCATTTTATTTCATATTTACATCACCCTTTTGTATATGGGATAATTCACAAGGAGTTAGTATTTTCAGGTAGCTCATGGTTAAAGTTCAACTTTGAATGAGAGAGAATATGCTACATATAATTGAATACAGTAGAGTTATTTTCACATTTTCCATATCAAACATGTTAAAGAAAGGTAATTCTTAAATTCTAGCTCCAATAAGCCTCCTGGAAGCAGCTGAAAAGAATGAGATGAATATGTTGACTGGTACTCAAATGTATATATATATATATATATATTTGAGCTTCTCAATAATTACTCAATTTCAGTAATAATATCTTATGGCCATTGTCTTTCTTGCTTCAAGTCTTCCCAAATTTTACAATAACTTTAAAAATAAAATTAAAATCTAAAGATAAGAAGGATGTATTAGTCAGCCAAAGGGGTGCTGATGCAAAGTACCAGAAATCTTTTGGCTTTTACAAAGGGTATGTATTTGGGGTAGAAACTTACAATTACCAGGCCATAAAGTGTAAGTTACTGTCCTCACCAAAGTCTCTTGCCACGTGTTGGAGCAAAGTGGCTGCTGACATCCACAAGGGTTTAGCCTCCTTCTTCCTCTGAAAGCTCTGTGGTCCCAGCTTCTTCCAATATCAGCTGTAGGCTGGGATAAGTCTCATCCCTCTCCCAGCACTCATTTCTCTCCGGACTTGGCTGCTCAGGGCTCCATTCTCTGCAGCTTCAAACTATCAGGTGAATGGCTTGTCTCTTTTCCCAGGGTCTCTGCCGTGTCTAATGGAGCCTTCTCTGTTTCCACAAGTATCTACTTGTTTCTGTCCTTCTCCTGTGTGTTTACTTCACAGGCCTCCAGCCCCCCTTCTTTGTGGTGCAGTTTCTCTGGGATTTGCCACCCCACCAAGGGGGTGGGGACTCAGGGTCCTACTGATGTAGCCAATCAAAGACCTAATCATAATTTAATCACACCCAGAAGAACAGACCAGTTTACAAACATATTCCAATATCTATTTTTGGAATTCATAAACAATATCAAACTGCTACTTCCACCCTCTGAATTCCAAAAAGACAGCATAATATTTTTTTTAAAAAAACCTTTAATCAGTAAAATGCTGAATACAGAATCATATCACAATCAATTTAAAGAAATTCAGTTTGTTTTGAGGCAAAGTCGAGTCTAGCTGTAGACCTCTGAAACTTACAAAACCATTTATCTGCTTCCAATATTCAAATAGACAGACAAAGGATAAACACTTGCATTAGCATAAGGAGAAATTGGGAGGGAGACATGAGTTATGAGTCCAGAACAGTTCCGTAAACTTGCAGGGCATACTTCATTAGATGTCAAAGTCTGAGAGTCATTCTTAAGATAACGTTTTTTTTCCCTTAGGGCTTCATGAGGAACCACCCTTTCCACAGGCTTGCCCAATGACCATTTTCTTGGTTCCACCATCATCAAGCATCTGGGTGGTGACCAAGCTCCAGACCTCACCCTCCAAGAGTGTTGGGGAGATGGCCACACTTTACCCAATCTTGGGGTTAGAGTCTTAACCCCCTTAATACAGTGAAGTGAAGACAAAATCCTCCCTAACCTTTGGCATACAGGCCCAACCCTCTCAGAGCAACGAGTTGGTGACCTGGCCTTCCCTAATCCATGGGGTACAGGTCCACCCCTCTCAGACCTATGGGGCATTGATCTCAACCTCCCTAATTCCCAGGGAATGTGCTCCTCTGTTTCTGTACCCTGGGGTGGCAAAACTCTCCCTGAACACTGGGAAAATCCACCCTCTTCAACTGCTGGGGCAAACTCACCTTCTCTGTACACATGGGTAGGGTTCCTCTCTTGGCCCAGGATGATGTCTTAAATCCAGATCTCAGCTTCCATGGTTTTACTCTTAAAGTTGTTTCCCCTTCCATTTCTCCCATTGACACTCTTTTTAGTCAAAGCTGACAGTGGTTTTGTTCATACAGCACTTTCAAAAAGCTTGTTGATTTAACATGCAGGAAGCAGGGGTTCAAGCCATCAGATAGTAAGACTTTCCACAAGACTTTCCTAGATAACTGCATTTTCAATCCTGATTTACAAGTTCCAAGTTTAGGTAAGTCCTCAAATGGGCACTATCATCGGGGACCTTGATTTCCAGAGGCTTGGAATTTCCAGAATCAGTTTCTGTTTTCTTTGTGCCCAACAATTCAGTCCTTAGCTTATCTCTCTCATCTAACATTTTACTATAAGCTGCAAGGAGAAGCCAAGCTGCATTCTCAGAGTTTACTGTGGAAAGTTCTTCAGCTAAATGGCCAGGTTCGTCATTTTCAAATTCTGCCTTCCATAAAACATAAAATTGCTAAGTTCACTGCCACTTTAAAACATGGATCACCTTTCCTCCAGTTTCCAATGATAGGTTCATCATTTACTTCTAAGGTATAATAGAAACTCTCCTTAGCATTCAAATTCTTATGAACAGTCTCTGCAAAGCAATATAGGTCTTTTCTATGAAGCATCTCACAATTCCTCCAAAAAATACCCCTTACCCATTTATAAAACCATTCCAGCATTTTGGTAATTGCAAAAGCACTTCCCCACTCTCCAGTACCAAATTCTGTATTAGTCAGCCAAAGGGGTGCTAATGCAAAATACCAGAAATCTGTTGGCTTTTATAAAGGTTATTTATTTGGGTTAGAAGCTTACAGTTACTAGGCCATAAAGTGTATGTTACTTCCCTCTCCAAAGTCAATTGCCATGTGTTGGAGCAAGATGGCTGCTGACATCTGCCAGGGTTCAGGCTTCCTGGGTTCCTCTCTTCCCAGGGCTCATTTCTATCTGGGCTCCTCCACTGTTTTCTCCACAATGCCAGCTGTAGACTAACAGGCGAATGGCTCTGTCTCTCTCTCTCTGGGGCTTCTGCCATGTCTATGGAGCTGTCTCTATTCCTCTATGTTCTTCTGTGTGTTCACTTCCTGGGCTCCAGCTTAAAACTCAGTATCAAAAAACCAACCTGTCTTCTCTGTGGTGCAGTTTCTCTGTGGTGCAGTTTCTCTGTGAGTCCCCACCCACCAAGGGGGCAGGGACCCATTGTCCTACTGATGTGGCCCTATCAAAGCCCTTATCATAATAATCACATCCAGAGGAACAGACCAATTTAAAAACATTATCCATTATCTATTTTTGGAATTCATAAACAATGTCAAACTAATCAAAGGATTATAAAATATATTTGTTTTTAATGAAAAGAATTTTCAGTGTTTAATGTGTCTATTAGTCAGCCAGAAAGGGGTGCTGATGCAAAATACCAGATATTGGCTGGTTTTTACAAAAGGTATTTATTTGGGGTAGAAGTCCACAGTTACCAGGCCATAAAGCATAAGTTTCTTCCCTCACCAAAGTTCATTGCCATGTGTTTGAGCAAGATAGCTACCGATGATTGCCAGGGTTCAGGCTTCTTGGGTTCCTCTCTTCCCGGGGCTGCATTTCTCTCTGGGCTTAGCTCCTCTGTTTCCTCCACAAGGTCAGCTGTAGACTATGAGGCACTCTAGGCTTTGTCTCTCTCCGCAAGGCCAGCTGTGAACTCTCAGGCAAATGGCTCATCTCTTTTCCCAGAGCCTTCTCTCCTTCCTCACCAGAACTCCAACATCAAAACTGCTCCAACTCTGTCCTTTGCCATGCCTTTAATATTTGATTACCCACCCACCAAGTGGTGGGGCTCAACACCCTACTGCCGTGGCCCAGTCAATGCCCTAAATCATAACTTAATCATGCCCCGATTAACAGACCAGTTTACAAGCATAATCCAATATTTATTTTTGGAATTCATAACTATATCAAACTGCCAAACTGCTACACTGTGTATAAAAGAAGGTATACTGAACAAAACCTGTTGAATAATGGGTATTTTGAAGTTTGTCTAGTCTTTTAAAATTAATTCATATAAAATTAATATGACCTTATAATTCTTTGCATTATAGTGTATATGTTTATAGACTGAAATGTCTAAGTATATTACACTTGTATTCTAGAGAAGAATGGTTAAGCACATAAGCCAGTATGAAAAGACATGGATTTGAAACTAAACTTGAAAATTCAGTTGCTGTGTGACCTTGGGCAATTTATTTGAGAAGCTGAAAGCGTACTTAGAGAAAAAAAAAGTAATCTATAAGGCAGAGTGGTGTTGGTATGCATTTAAAATGGCAACCACCTCAAAATGGCGGATCCAATGACTCAGCATTGCGGCCTCCTCCCCCCTGCCCCTGTATTCCCCCAATAATACCTTATTAGGACATAAGCGGCCTGTGAGCCTTGTGGGTACCACCCACCTCCCCTGCCAGGAAGCCCTTTACCCAGCAACAGCTGACTATAACCAATCAT
>JAQZBX010014460.1:0-38606 GCA_029593785.1 Cabassous unicinctus
GACAGAGAGGCAGAAGAGGCACAAATATATAGAATTTAAACAAGATACTACTAACCAATCAGTGGGTCAAGGAGGAAATTGAACAAAGAAATCAGTAATTACCTCAAAATGAAGGAAAATGAGAACACACCATATCAAAAGTTATGGGATTTAACTAAAGCAGTCCTGAGAGGAAAGTTTATAGCCATAAATGCCTATATTAAAAAAAAATAAAAAATAAGAGTTAAAATAAAAAACTTTACTGCCCGCCTAGAGGAACTATAAAAGAACAACAAAATTGTGAAACAGATATGGCTCAAGCAATTGGGCTCCTGTCTGCCATACAGAAGGTCCAGATTTAGCTTCCCAGGGCCTCCTGGTGAAGGCAAACTGGCCTGCATGGTGAGCTGGCCTGAGTGGATATCTGGCCCACATGGAGTGCTGGCCTGTGTAGGAGTGCTGGCCTGAGCAGGAGTGTTGGACCACATGGAGTACTGGCCCATGTGGAGAGCTGGCACAACAAGATGATGCAACAAAAAAAGACATAGAGGAGAGACAATAAGAGACACAGCAGACCAGGAATTTGAGGTGGTACAAGTGATTGAGTGCCTCTCATCCACTCCAGAAGGTCCCAGGATCATTTCCCAGTGCCTTGTAAAGAGAAGACAAGCAGACACAGAAGAACACAGAGTGAATGGACACAGAGAAGAGACAATGGGGGGGCGGGTAGAAATAAATAATTAAATCTTAAAAAATACAAACAACAAGCTAATCTCAAAGAAGCAGAAGGAAGGAAATAACAAAGATTAGAGCAGAACTAAATAAAAATTTAAAAAACACACCAGAAAATTTTAAGAAAACCAAAAGTTGGTTCACTAAGAAGATTAATAAAATTGACAATCCCTTAGCTACAGTAACAAAGAAAACAGGAGAGAAGATGCAAATAAATAAAATAAAAATGAGAGAGGGAATACCACCACTGATCCTACAGCAATAGTGTTATAAGAGGATACTTTGAAAAAGTGTTTGCCAACAAGATAGATAACTTAGAAGAAATGGACAAATTTCTAGAAACACACAACGGACCAATCACAATTATTGAGATAAATTAGCCATAAAAATCACCTAACGAAGAAAAGTCAAGGACTAGATGGCTTCATGAGTGAATTCTACAAATCATTCCAGAGATAACTAACACCAATCCTGCTTAAACTCTTCTGAAAAATAAAAGTGAAGGAAACATTGCCTAACTCATTCTATGATGCCAACATTGCCCTAATACCAAAGCCACATAAAGACTCCACAAGAAAAGAAAGCTACAGGCCAATCTGTCTAATGAACTTAGATGCAAAAGTCCTCACAAAATACTTGCTAATCACCTTGAACAATACATGAAATCAATTATAAACCATGATGAAGTGGGTTTTAACCCAGGTATGCAGGGATGGATCAATATGAGAAAATCAATGTAATATAACACATTAACAGAATGAAAGAAAAAAAATTAGGTAGCCATCTCTATTGATACAAAAAAAGCATTTGAAAAGGCATGGAATCATTTCTTGGTAAGAAATGCTTCAAAAGATAGAGATAGAAGAAAACTTCCTCAACATGATATAGGGTATATATGAAAAATCCATAGCTCATATCATACTCAATGGTGAAAGGCTATAGACTTTCTAAGATCTGGAAAATGACAAGATGCCCATTGTCACATTTAATTTTACACAAACATATTTCTTTTCTTCCAAATGATGAAATTTTTGCTATATCAAGTCTTGATGGCTTCTTATTTTAGAATGATTATTATTCAAAGCTGTTTCTTGATCTTCCATGGAAATAATGCATCACTCTATCGCTTTCTCTTATTCATCCTAATTACCAAGCTATAATAGAATTTATCTCTGGAACCATCTTGAGAAGTTTAGACATGAAAATCTTTAGGTCCATTGCAAATAGGTTTTAGGAATTTTAGACTCTGAAGAATGCCTGACATGCCCAGTTTGATGCCTTTTTTTGGTCCATGTGGATACAGACACTAACCTTGGTGCTTTGGGTATCTGACCCTGAAATGGATATATAATCCAAGGGTAATTTATTTCTCCCACTTTGAGTGTCATTTGTTCATCTGCTCTTTAAAATTGACTGCAAGCAAGATTAGGCATTCAAGAAAAGTGAGCCACATGCACTTGTCCAGGTGTAATTCCATAATTATCACTTCTAATTGATGATACATTGGTGCTGTTAAGGCAAGTTTATGGTATTGTATGTCAATAACAAGGGGCAGTATTGTTAGATCAAAAATGCATGTGAGGCTTAATTTTGTCTTAATTTGCCAGTGCTGCTGTGACAAATACCACACAGTGAGTTGGCATTAAAAAGAGGAATTTATTGTTTCATTTTGTAGGCTATACACCTGTGGTTACTGGGAGGTATGTACCCTATAAAATCATATTCTTTATCTTAATCCATTACAGTGAGTGTGAATGCATTTTTTTCCTTTTCTTTTTTAGATAATTTTATTTCAAATTCAAAAAAATAAAAAATTAAATGCAACTCAACAACTTATGGAAACATTAAAAGTTCTTTCCAGGCACATTAACTCATCTAATTCCAACTACTAACTCATTTGCTCCTCTAGTAATTAGAAAGATACATGGATAATACAGGTTAGTCAATTGACATATTCAAGATCTCCTTATTAATGAAAAAAAAAAGAAAAAAATGCTTAATAATATCTATATCTCATAAAACCAAACTCCATATTCTTTCTTGACCTTTCAAATTACTATAGTACCAAATTTGCTTTTACTAGAGAAACATTACATTTTTTTGGTAAAATATAGTCCATAAATTACTTTAGATGTGTTTATCCCATGAATTATCACACTCTTAACACCTGTAGTAGAACATACTTGTATTTATACTATCAACCACAATCCTCCTTGAATATCAAAATCATGGTTATATATCCTCCAGCTGTCCTCCAGCTAATATTAATCTTCCTAAACTACTTGTTTCAGCCATATTCACTTCCATAAATCAACAGTGTTTGTCACAGTCATTATAATGTGTTACCAACAAGTCTAAATATTACCATATATTTACATTTGACCTTATTAAAAATTCTACATATATCCAACATCATCTTCCCATTCTCATCGAACATTCCACTTCCCACCAACTTACACTTCACAGCCCAACTCCATAAGTCTATTTATTATATTTAGTTCATATAAGTGAGACCTTACAATATTCATCCTTTTGTGTCTGGCATACTTCAGTCAACATATTATTCTCAAGGTTCAATGTTGTCATGTGCTTCCCCAATTGATTTTTTTCTTGCATCTGAATCATACTCCATCATATGAATATACCACATCGTGTTTATCCAATCAACTGTTAATGGAAACTTAGATTGTTTCCATCTTTTAGCAATTGTGAATAATGCTGCTATGAACATCAGTGTACAAATATCTGTTCACATCCCTACTTTCAGTTCTTCTGAATATATTCCTAATAGCAGGAATATTGTTGCATCATATGGCAGTTGATTTTTAGTTTTCTGAGGAGCTGCCAGGTCTTCTTCCACAGGTGCTGCACCATTTTACACTCCCACCAAGAGTAAAAGATTGGTTCTATTTTTCCACATCCTCAGCAACACTTGTAGTTTTCCGTGTTTTTTTTTTTTTAATAATGGCCCTTCTGTAAGGTGTGAGATGATATCTCATTGTGGTTTTCATCTACATTTTCTTAATTACTAGTGACATTGAACTTTTTTTTTCCATGGGTCTTTTCAATGTTTGTGTCTCCATTTGGGAAAAATGTCTATTCAATATTTTTACCTATTTTAAATTGGGTTGATGGTCACTTTGTTATTAAGTTGTGTGATATCTTTATAAAATATGGAGATCTATCCCTTATCAGATATATGGTTTCCAGAGAATTTTTTCCCATTGACTAGGCTGTCTTTTTAATTTCTTGCCAAAGTCTTTTGAAGAACAAAAGTGTTTAATTTTGAGGGAGTACTTTTTATCTATATTTTTCATTTCTTGATCATGTTTTGGGTGTAAGATATGATAAACCACCACTAACCACAAGGTCTTGATTATGTTTCCTTACATTGTCTTGTAGGAGTTTTATGGTTGTAGCTTTCCTATATAGGTCATTGATCCATTTTGAATGACTTTGCATAAGGTGTGAGATAAGGGTCCTCTTTCTTTTAGATATGAATATCCAGTTTTACAAGCACTATTTGTTGAATAGATTGTCCTGACTCAGCTGAGGGTGTTTGATAGCCTTGTCAAAAATCACCTGACCATAGATTTGAGGCCATATTTCCAAACTGTCAAATTGATTCCATTGGTCAATCTACCACTATGCTAGTGACATGGTTTTTTTTTTCTTTTTTTAACCACTGTAGCTAGATAATATTCTTTAAAGTCTGGTAGTGAGAGTCCAGCTTTGTTTCTCTTTCATAGGATATTTTTGGCCTTTCAGGGATACTTACCCTTCCAGATAACTTTGATAATTGAATTTTTTGAATTCTACAAAGAAGATATTGGAATTTTTATTGGGATTGCATTAAAACTGTAGATAAGTTTGGATAAAATTGACAGCTTAATGATATATGGTTTTCCAACCCATGAACACAGAATCATTGTTTTTTTAAACAATGTTTTATAGGTTTCTCAATACAGATCCTTTATGTCTTTGTTTAAATTTATTCCTAAATATTTTATTCTTTTAGTTACTATTGTTCTAGTTACAGAGAGCCTTCATTAGAAGCACAGGCTCCTTTCTCTTTTGACTATTTAAGAGGGCAATATTAAAGTTTTAGAAAAAATTAGACTAAAAATCGAAGAAGAGCTGTGAAATAAAATCATTAGGCAAGAAACATAAATTAACCAACAGAGCAAAATCACCACATAAACAGATGCTTAGGTAGCAATATAAGAAAACAACCATGCTAAGAAACAGAAAGGTATGAGCTAGTCAAACAAACAAACCAAGAAACTAGATGAAACCTAGGATTTTAGACAATTAATAAATTATGTTCACACACACCTCTTTAATAAATTTAAGATGATGAAGGAAAATATGACTAAAGAGTTAAAGAGCATTAAGATGACACTGTGTGAGAATAGCAAACAATTTGAAAGCCTGCAAAAAAAGTAACAGAACTTATAATGAAAGACACAATTGATGAGATTAAACTACATTAGAGGCATATAATAGCAGATTGGAAATTTCAGAGAATCCAACAAGCAAATTTGAAGACAGAACATTTGAACTTGAAAAGATAGGAAAACAGATAGGGAAAAGAATGGAAAAAATTGATCAGGGTCTCAAAGAATTGAATGGCATTGCAAAACACACGTACATGTTACAGATGTCTCAGAAGGAGAAAGGAATGGAAAAGTGATAGAAAGAATATTTAAGAATATACTAATTGAAAACTTTCCAATCCTTAAGAAAGACATAAATATCAATATACGAGAATATCAATGTACCCAAACAGAATAATTCCTAATAGACCCACTCCCAAGACACTATTCCTGTTGTCAAATGCCAAAGAAAAAGGGAGGGTTTTGAAAGCAGCAATATTAAAGCAATATATTGCTTACAAGGGAGACTCAATAATGCTAAGTGACAATCTCTCACTAGAAACCAAGGAGGTGACAATGCAATGTTATGATATAGTTAAGGTTCTGAAAGAGAAAAACTGCCAGCCAAGAATGATTTGTCCAGAATCCTTCAGAAGTGAAGGCAAGTTCAAAGTCCTTACAGACATAAACTGAGAGTATGTTGCCAAGAAACCAAATCTACATGAAATGTTAAAGTGTGTGTGACAGCCTGAAAGGAAAAGCAAAGGGATAGAGAAGAGTGTAAAAATGAAGAATGTAAGCAATAGAAATTGAAAGGGTTATAAGAAAGACCATAGTAATACATGAGAACAGAAAGCCAAGGGATTAAAATGGACCATGTAATTAACACCTTTATAGTGGTGAAACTTAACCAATTTTAAGTAGTGCTTTGATGAAGTTACTTCATTTAAGGTGTGGTCCAACTCATTCAGCATCTTAAATTAGGGTTAATCCTATTACTGGAGTATTTTATAAGCAGAATGTATTATAGACATTGAGAGAGCCACAGAGGGAGCAGCCAGAAACTGAATCTCAACAGAACCCAGAAGAGAAAAGAGAGAATAGGAAAGGCTGCCATGAGCATTGCCATGTGACAGAGTTGCCCCTGGCTAAGAATCACCAGTCTACATCCCCAGAATGCCAATATTCATGAAGAAGTATTGCCTTGAAGGTGCCTTGATTTGGACTTCTATTATCCTCAAAACTATGAGTGAAATAAATTCCTCTTGCATAAGCATGTTATTTGCTTTAGAATATGCAAACTGAAACAACATCTAACACCAGTATTTTACTCTTATGTTTTACCCTGACACTCCCCCTGAGTTTTCAATGTTCTGGTATTGGCATGCTAGCAAAACTTTGGTTTCCTTGGTTTGTAGATGCATATTTCCCTATCTCCCATTTCATTTGATCTTTCTTTATTTGTTTATAAGGGCCTCAACAATATTTGATGCAGGCACACCTACATTCAGTTTGGCCACACCTTAACTCATCTTCTAAGGTCCTAATTACAAATGAGTTCACATGTATAGGACTGGAGATTTGTACTTGAACATGTATATTTAGAGGGCATGATAACATACCCTAAAGGAAGATATTTTCATACAATATTTCATAATGTTCACACAATTTTGCACTAAAACCAGAAATATGTGGTTAATTCTTCCTAATGGTTACTTCAATTTTCCCTCTCTCTCTTCTCTTGATAGATCTTGGTTTCTGACTTTTATAAATCTATCCAAAAAATGATTTTTTGGCTCTGTTGATATTCTCTATTTAAGACTTTAAGTTAAGTAATTAACCTTTCCTTATTTTATTATATCCTTAATGCCAATGAGTTTGGATTTAATTTGTTTTTATTATTATGTTCATTCACAGGACCAGGGATTAGGACTTGAACACATATTTTGGGGGGACAAATTTGAAACACAGTAGTCATTTATTACACATAAAAATATGAAATACTTAAGGATAAAAGTGATATAATGTGGTGCAAAACAAGAACATTGAAACTACAGAATTTTCTCAAAGAATATAAAGACATTTGCAAATACAATGAAATATTGTTTCCATGAATTAGGTGACTCAAACTTATTAAGATTTCAACTCTTCCTATATTATTCTCTAGCTCAAAGCAACCCCAAACAAAATCCAAATATGTTATTTTAAAATAAATTTACAAATTTATTGTATTTATATGTAAATGCACTGGATCTAAATTATCCCCCAGATTTTAAATAATAATTGCAGAACATACACTATTTGATATCAAGGTAAAGTATCTCAGTGATCAAAACAATTTGGTGTTTTCAAAAAGACAAACAGACAATCAATGGAACTAACTAGAAAGTAGCAGACCTGCACATATATGCTAAGCTGAATCTCAGCAAACACTTGTAGGCAATTCACTGGAGAAAGGGTAGTCTTTTCAACAAGTTGTGTTGCAATAATTAAACAACCATATTTCATTTGTTAAACTAGTGAAAGCAGATGCAATAAAATGGGTTAGCTTTAACAACAAGAATTTATTTACATGCTTACAGTTTTGAGGCCATGAGAAGGCACAAATCAAGATATTATCAAGGTGATGTTTTCTTCCCGTCTGGTTGGTGGCACTCCTTGGGTTTGCTCCTACACGGCAAGACACTTGGTGGCATTTGCTTGTCTTTACTTTCTCTTTCAGTTTTAGTTGCTTCTCTCTCTCTCTCTCTCTCTCTCACTCTTCATCCTCTTTATAAAGGACTTTATTTAGTGGATTAAGACACACCTACTGAAATGCCTTAAATGAAAGGATCTTAGGAAAAACTATCTACAATAGTTTTCATTAATAGGCATGGATTAGCTTTGAGAACATGATTTTCTGGGGGTACATACAGTTACAAACAACCACACTCCACCCTCTGGACCCCCAAAAAACATGCTTTTTTTCATGTGTAAGATACATTCATTCCATCAAAATATCCCAAAATTCTTGAGTCATTTCATTGAGAATACTACATTCAAAGTCTCATAAAAACTGGTTACAGGTTTGGTCTCTCCTGGACACAAATACCCCCTGGCTATGGATTGGTGAAACTTACAGAATAAGATATCTGCTTCCAATACAAAGTGGAGGGATACTCATGGAATAAACATTCTCTTTCTCATAGGGAGAAATTGAAAGAAAAATTGGGTTCACAGGTTCTAAAGAATTTTGAAACCCATTAGGGCTTACTCCATTAGATTTCAGAGTCTGAGAATCATTGGTGGAAAGATGGTTTGTCCTACAGGCCTGATGAAGCAGCAACCTCACCCTTTCCAAGTGCTTGCACATTGGCCATGCTTTCCCCAAACAATGGGGTAAAGGCTCCAACATCTTCAAGCATTGGAGGAAAGACCAGACTCTTGGTTCCACCCTCATTAAGCATTGGGGTGGCAGCCAGAATATCTGCAATCACTCAGACATTTGTGAAAAGTGGGGTGGTAACACCTTTCCTGATCAATGAAGACCTGCTTTCTCCAAGTACTAGGACATATTCAACCTTTCAACACTTATGCATGGGTCCAGTCTCTTGGCCCAAGAAGATGTTTTTAGTCCAGACCTCAGCTTCCATGATCCTGTCCATGCAGTGACTTTTCCTTCACTCTGCCCCTTTTCCATTCCTTTAGGTCCATGCTGGTAGTGATTACTTTCATACAGATATTACAAAAACTTGTAGATTTTGCATGTAATACACTGAGGTCTCAACCATCAGACAAAAGAACTTTCCACAAAAAAAAAAAAACATTTCTGGACAACTGCATTTCCAATTCTGATATGCACTGAAATGGCAGACTGGTTCCATGTTGAGTTAAATGTTCACATGGAAAACTATTCCCTGGGGATTCAGTGTCTGGATGCTTTGAACTTTCCAAACCATCACTTTCTGATTTCTTTAGGCCCAGGAATTCACTTCTCATCTTATCCCATTCCTCTCACATTTTATATAAGCTGCAAGGGGAAGCCAAGAAGCATTTTCCACATTAAGTTTGGAAACCTCCTCAGCTAAATATCCAAGTTTGTCATTTTCAAATTATGCCTTCCATCCAACATCAGGACTCAATTTTTCCAAGTTCCCTGCCACTTTAGAACAAGGATCACTTTTCTTCCAGTTTTCAATTACACATTCATTATTTCTAAGGCCTCATCAGAAGTACCTTTAGCATCCATATTTTTACCAACAGTCTCTTCAAAGCAATCAAAGCCTTTTCTATCATGCTTCTCACAATCCTACCCACCTCTAGTCATTATCCAATTGAAAAGCCTAAAAGAAAACATGTTTGGTATTTGCTTTAACAGAACCCCACCCCCAGTACCAAACCTGTTTTAGGAAAAGAGAACCAACAGGAAATATCTGTAAATATGATGAGATTTCATTAAAAGTATCTCTCATGACTTGTGACTTTGGGGATGCACAAGTCCAAATTCCATAGGGCAGGCTGGAAGCTGGGAACTCCCAGGAGTTGCTGGCTGGCTGAAGTAGAGATGGAAATTCTCTCTTCTGACTGCTGAAATCATAATTTTCCTTTTAAAATCTTCAAGGATTCATGGATGAGACCTCTCTCATTGTTGAATGCAATCTCCTCAGCTGAATGTAGATGTAATCAGCCACAGATGTGTTGATTTAAGTCCATGAAATGTTCTCACAGTAACAATCAGGCCAGTGTTTGTTTAATGAAACAACTGGACATCAGTGTTTGGCAATTAACACATGAGCCAAGCCATCAAATATATGTAAAAAAAATCGATCCATACCTCACATGTTACAAATATGAATTCAAAATCAATCTTGAGTGTATGTAAAATGGAAAAGTACAAAATATTTCAAATAAAACCAGGGCCAAATCTTTCTAGCATTGTATAAGGCAAAAAGTACTTAAATAGGATAAAAGAAGGGTGATCCTTATAAAAAATTAATTGGAACTCATCAAAACCAAAATTTCTGCAGGTAAACATGTTGCAGTGACCATGCAATCAAGACTGAGTTGGTAATTTTCCACATTGTACATGAGGTACAAACATGTATTTGTAATAAGTAGCCAAGTTGTGTGTTTGTGGAAGGCAGATGGCATGAAGTATGGACAACTATCAACTTCTATGTATGAACAACCATGTTCTTCTATGTATTAATACAGGCGAATTTGAGCAGAGTGGTCAAACTCAGGCACTATGGAAGTGGACAACCAGTCAAGCATTGGGTTCTGTTATCCTTCATTCTGTAATGCTAGAATCCTCTACTCAAACCTACTTAACTTTCCAAGCTGGGAAGAAAAAAAATAAACTTGAAATTACCCATTTCTATCAATTAATGAAATACACAGAGTAATGTTTAGCAGCTTAATGGTTGTTTGAGCTGGTTTTTAACCTAAAGAAACTTCAATAAAATCTGAATAATAGAGCTCATAATTCTTATTTCAAAATATACATTGTGGTGAGGATTAATTGATATAATGAAATTAATAGTCTCATTTTTTCTCAATAAATTATCATTTTAAAGTAGTTTGATCTGAACCAGATATAGCACTCTAATGTGATGATTTCTTGTAGCTTTAAATGTGTGAGACAATCTTTAATGTTTGAAATTGCATATGGAAGAGAGGGAACATTTGCATATGAAGTTCAGAGCTAACTGAACTTCAGTGTGCATTTGGGGCTGAAACTTTATAACCTGCTCCAATGCAGTGACATACTGCATGATAAATGAGAAAAAAGACAGGCTGTATTTTGAGTATTGATTTCCTCTGACATTTTAAATATGTTTTTACTTAATGATATATTGTTTCCAACCCAGATATGCACATGTGGGGAAAAGGTTTATTCTTTAATCTTTTATTTTATTTTGTCTCCCATTCCCCAACCATCTATTTCAGCAATGTTAGTCTCTGGCAATAAGTAATTTGGATGCAGTTGATTTTCCAGGCCATTGGCTTTATTGGTCTATATACTTAAGTTACTCTTCAAAATGATCCATATGGAACTGTAAATTCCTGTCTTTGGTTCTACATCATCCCTTTCTCATATTTTTCAGGCAGGTAACATAATATCATGTTGGCTACAATGTCTTTGCTCCTATTCTTCAGAACACTAGATTAACACAGATCCTGCAGAATTCTGGAACTGCCCTGATCTTCCAGAGAAACAGTGCCTGAGACAGGCCATGCCCTTAGGCCCAAGGGACATTTCCTTGGCCAGTGTTTTATGGACTTTTAGATAAGATCTGTTTAGACAAACCTCAGGGAATACAATTTCTAAGAGCTTTCAGAGGCATATTAATTCTTGTGTTTTTACATAAATTCATTGTCTGGTTCTAAATCACATTTCTGTTAGGCATAGTCATAAAATAGAGGACTTTTAGGACTGAAATTTTTTATTTGATTTTGTGGGAATTTCAAAATCCTTTTTGATTAATTTTAGTCTTAGTTAGATTGAAGATGGTAAATATGCATTCAAAAGTCCCAGATGCTTTTCTGTGGAATAAATATCAGCTTCTCCTTGAAACCCTGATAGGATTAGTGCTTATTTAAATTTTTCTTCCCTTGCAAACCTGTGAAAGGTTCTATGAATTTTGAGATTTCCAAAATATTTTAGAGAATTTACCTACTCTGTTGAATTCCTGGTTTGTGCTTCTCTGCATTTACTTTAGATTTTGATAATGGAGATGAAATAGCATAGTAAGTATCTCAGGGCACATTCTTACTGATGAAGCATAAATATAAACTGAATTTCACTAATACTTGGCATTCAGTAAATTACGCATGCCTACCTTGGCTTGGAGATTGTCCTACTCTCCAAGTTTCATTCTTAATTCCATATCTTCTCTTGCAGCATAAGATAATTTGATTACTATAAAATTGATTCAGCCCACATTAGTTTTTAATACATTAAACAAGCCAAATTCCAGTTGAGAAGAGTAGAATTAAAGTTTTTGAAATTTTCAAGTTCAAGTTGGTAGTCCATGTCAGTCTTCCCATTGATGTTTAGGGATCTTTCTCCATATTCATATCAAGGAATATCTATTTTTATGTTTGCCTATCAACAGTAAAGAAGATCTTTCTATGTTTCAAATAATCTGCCATTCTAAAATAGGCTAAATTCATCTGGGTCAATGAAGGTAAGTTTATAACATAGCACATTTGCCTACCAGTAGGAGAAAATTTGAATTTATTATGGTAACTTACTTTAACAATAGAAACATCCATTCTTATTGTGCTACATAGTACACTCAAAAGGGCAAGCAGAATATTTATTAAATCTACTCAAGAAGTAGGGTAATTGTTTCACTATATTTCTTTTGTGAAGGGAAAAGAATCAGAGTAGTGATTAGTGTTAAGAATTGCTGTAAAAGGTAAATTTATCACCTTAATAATGTTTTTATTAACTGATTATGGAAATTGATACTTAACAAATCACATTCTTCAAATTTATATTGTGTTTTTACTGTGTTTATTTCTTCTTTGGACTTGTTTGTGTATGTGTACATGACAATTTCAGTAGTTGAAAAACTCCTCCCACATAGAAGAAAGAAAGTAAAAAGAAAATGACTTGTGTGGCATGAACCATGTATGATACTGCTGTATTTCATATTACCTTACTTATCCTTTATCAAATTTCTAAATTATGTAACAGTTTCTCAGTTGTATATATAAGGAAATGAGTTTTAAAGACATTAATAAGTTCATGGTAAACACTTCTCAGTTTATTTTAAATTTCTCAATGTTTCTAGATTTATTACCACTGTTTGAAACAATTTTAGAGTGGAACACCCATATTTTCTTCCTTTCATCATGTATCACATCAATAATTTCATAAGAGTGATTGCTGGAAAATGTGCTTATTGAATTTTCTCTACTTAAGCAGCTTTGAAAATTCTAAAACTAATTGAGCTGTTTTTCTATTAATCTAATTTTAGAAGTTTATTCTTTGTACTTAGTTCCCTGAAAGATATAAATGAGAAATTCTCAGTTTTGTTTACAGGAATAAGAACATCTCAAAGCAAAACCAGAATGGTGTAAATCTGTAAGTTTTCTTAGAGACAAAAATCTTGATATCTTTGCATGAGAAAGGAGCCATGAAAGCCTTGTACCTGCACAACTATATCTACACTGTGGTTCATGAGCCACTGAAATCAAGGACAGGTTGAGTGTGCTTGAGACAACACAGGACTGACAATTTCACATACCCTCCTCATAGGACCCCTGTCATCAGTTCATTTTTTCTTACCTTTTTTTCCTTCTCAACTAACCCTTTTCTTTTTTTATTCCCTGTTAAAAACCCTAGCTCACATTTTCACTTTGAACAGGTTTTGAGAAGATTACCCAGTTCCTGTTTGTGCACTCTCATTAGATCACTTTCTCAATAAAAGACATGATTGTCCTTTATAGCATTGGATCAAGATGGCCTATCTAATGGAAATAGCCATCCTTATGGTAACAGGAGTTTTCTTATATTCTTTATGGTCAAATTTTGTTATTTGTTTTATTGACAATGATTGTTCTCATCTGAATCTATTCAAGTTTCTTTTTACTTCTGCTAACCACAGTGGTTATATTATCATCTTCCCTTGGATTGAAGGATGGGATTTGGGGGGCTATTGAGAATAAACAGCTATCATAATCTAGAAAATAAGCAAGACTTTTGACCTAAGAAATGCACATTAGAGAAAATGAAAGTATATTATTTCAAAATGGTTTAAAACCAGAGAATTCTGAATCACATAATTATATTAACTGCAAGGAATAGTTTTATGTAAATATTAAATGAAAAGTCTAAATGGTTTGAATAAAGGCTTTGAATATGAAATATTTGATTACTATTCTATTTGTATAGCATTGTTTTGGAAAGAGAAAAAGAAAGCTAAAATAAAACTAAAACACATTTAATATGTGCATGATGCAAATGGTACATCTTTCTTTAAAAATATAATTTCTAACAAATGTTCAAACCTAACACCCCCCATTTTTATTTGACTGTATACACAGTTCTCATGTGTCTGGAACATAATATGTGTTACTAACAATCATATATGAATAGTGAAATAAGTGAGAACTGAAAGATTAAACACTTTAACATATATCACCATGTGCCCATCAAGGTGGGAATGAAATCTAATAGACTATCAGCCTCCTTTAATATTCTTTTATAAAAAATTTTATGTCAAGGAAACACTGCTATTCCAATTAATCCTTACCCCTACATATTATAAAGTTTTACCAAGGAATATTTGGATTTTAAATGAAGTGTCCATGTGTATTTGTGCCTGTTGCATATGATGTCTGCATTTATGGTAGTAATACATGAGGTTTGCTTGTGTTTCTTGAGGAAGAGTGAGAAGAAAAACCCTTGCCATCAGAGAGAATGATGTTTCTAATAATCCTGAAATGGGTATACTATTACAGAATAAAGCCAAGGATGATATATTTATTCTCTGTGATCTTAATTTGGTCATCTATTGTTTGAAATTGATTGCAAGGGAAAGCAAGCATGCTATAAATTGGTCATGCAATTTAATTTTCCTGCTAAGAACACATATGATTCTCAAACGACTATTTGATGATACTTTGGTCCTAGTTCTGAGTATTTTTGGTATTAAAATCAATACACAGAAGTAAAATGCTGTATCATAGTGTATGTAGCTTGAAATTTAATTAAGTCAAACAGTATTTCTAAGTGCTTATGCAATATTGCAGTTCTACCAGCAATGTATAAGAGTTTTATTATACTGGTATTTTGTGGGTTTTTTTCTCTCTTTTTCTTTTCTTGATAAAGGAAGTGCTGCAGCCCTAACTCCCCTCAGCAGAAACCCACAGCTTTAAGAAGATAAGAACCCCTCATCCTTTCTCCCTTACTCCCTTTCTCCCTGGAATCCACATCTTTAGGAAGATAAGCACTCCCTGCCCACCCCTTTCAAATGCAATTTACAACTCTAAATATATAAGGACTCTTTTCCTTCCTAATAGACCTCTACTTTAGGAAGATAAGCTAAACTCCCACCTTTTGCTCTTGTAACCCCTGCCTGCTTGCTTGTTTAGGAATTTGCCCACATAAAATCCCTATATAAACTTATGAAAGCCAAGACTCAGCACTCAGAATTTGGAGACTTGACTCTTCTCTGGGCCTGAGCATGATTAAACTTTGTTTCTCCATCGCTCAAGTGCCGCTTGGGTTTTCTCACCATCTAAGTTTCATTTCTGCTGCTACATTTTGTTCCCTGACCAGGAAACTGAACTGAGCAGGCCCATTGTGCCTCCAACTTGGGACTGACGGGCACGGCCGATGGTGATCTCTGAGTGAATGAGGTAGATGCCACACATCCTCTTAATGGGACCTCCTTTAGAGGTGATGCCCATGGGCCACAGTCTCACAACCTGGCCTGACTCAGTGGGGAGGTGGACTGAACAGTGCCAGAAGACTCCAGAAAGGGAAGGCCCTGGGTGTGAAGTCCTCAGTCAGTCCCATCTCCAGATGGAAAGGGAGACTAATCACCTCCTAAAGTCTTGAATATTGAGATATCAGGATAGAGCAGACCATGTAGGAGGGACTGCATATTCTCTGAGTGATTGTGTGTGTGAATAAGGATGACAGAGGCTTGCCTCTGTTATTCCAGTCTGTGACTCCATAACCTGTGCTACAGAGCCCTTGTGGGCCCTAACCTGTTTTCTATGGCTATATCATACAGCATAATGACCCACCCTGAACTCTACCCAGGTGCCTTAGCTAAGATGAGCCAAAGATCTATCAAGAGATGTGAACAGGCAGGCATCTCAGTGGCCTTGAAGGAGGTGAACGCTATCATTGTCTGTCTTGCACTACTGATGCAGGTTATGGGTTCATCACAGTAAAAACCTACTGTCTAAAACTGCACGCTTAAAAATTTGAAGAAGAGCTTTTCCAGAGATTATGGCATCCAGATGAACCCCATCACCCTCCGAACCTTATGTGAAGTAGAGTGGCCCCTTTTAATGTTGACTGGCTCTCAGAAGGGACCCTGGATATAGTCAGGATCCACACAGTGTGACTGGTTGTCATGGAAACTCCTGGCCACCCAAATCAGTTTCCCTACATTGACTCTTAGTTAGAAATAGCCCAGAATCTGCCCCCTTAGGTTCAATTGCACATTGGAAAAAAGGGACAAAGCAGGGTCTTGGTTGCACAATGAATGGGGCCTTGGAAGCCAGGCATTCATTAGGGGTCCTTGGAAGAGGACCCACCACCTCCACCACAACCACCATATGCTCTGCCCACTCTAGCCTCTCCTAGCATGGGAGTGCAAGCAGATCTCCCAGAAACACCCACACCTTTGGTCACTCTGGGAACACTGACCACCTCTGAAGAAAACCCCGGAACCCCTATAGCTAGGAGGCTGTGGTCAGCACAACCCATGTTAGAGATGCCCCTCTGTGAGACACAGGGTCCAGCCCAGATCAGCAAGGATGGGACCATCTGACCCAGGAGGCCTGTTTTGTACTACAAACCCTTCACAACTACAGACC
The DNA here is from genome assembly GCA_029593785.1 of Cabassous unicinctus. Classification (NCBI taxonomy): domain Eukaryota; kingdom Metazoa; phylum Chordata; class Mammalia; order Cingulata; family Chlamyphoridae; genus Cabassous; species Cabassous unicinctus. Next base: position 16,635 of record JAQZBX010014460.1, read on the forward strand.
TCTGAAACCACACACACCCCTACTCAGAAAAGCCCCATGATCTCATGGAATCCATTTTTGAAACCCATCATCCTACTTGGGATGATTGCCACCAACTCTTCCTGACTTTTTTTAATATGGAGGAGAAACGGCAGATTCTGACTAAAACCCAAAAATGGATGCAGGAATAGGCCCCTACTGGCGTTTTCAACCCAGAAGATTCAGCTTGAGAGGCAGTGCCAGAGGCCAACTGAACTGGGATATCAACACTTATCAGGGACAGGCTGCACTCTAGCAAAATTGGGAAGCATTCCTTCGAAGTGTCAAAAAAGGGGCAAAAGGTCCCACAAACATGACAAGGATGACTTTATTCACTCAAAAGCCTGAAGAATCTCTGGGAGATTTCTATGAGTGACTTTGCAAGGCCCTCAGAATCTACACCCCTTTTGACCCAGAAGCTCCAGAGAACCAAAGAATGGTGAATGCTACCTTTGTTGTGCAGGCAGTGTTGGACATGAAGAGAAAGCTCCAGAAATTGGAAGAGTTCATGGGAATGAACATCTCTCAACTCCTTGAGGTCACCAATAAAGTGTTCATCAGTCAGGATGATATCACTGAACAGGAGGCCAAAAAGTGAATGAAACATCAAGCTTCCCTGCTGGCAGCGGCCTTGGGAAATCCTGACCCCACCAGATGAGGAAGGCCACCTCGAAAAGGGGGTCAAGCACCAAGAGGGTGCCCCTGTCCAGAGAACAATGTGCCTACTGCAAAGAAAGTGTACACAGGAAATGAGTGCCCCCAAAAGTATCAGGCACATGAAGGGAACATCCCCAAAGGGAAATAATGACCTGAACCAGAACCACCTGATCAGGCAGGTGGGATTTGACTCTGAATAGGAGCAACTGGGCTCACTGGAACGTGGCCCCCATGAGCCCACGGTCAAAATACAGGCTGGGGGCCAACCAATGACTTTCATGGTAGACACTGGTGCTGAATATTGTGTAGTCACAACCCCCATCGCCCCCTTTAGCAGAAAAACTGCTAACATCATAGGAGCGATGGGAAACCATTCAAGCCAACAGCCTTTTTGCCAATCGAGAACATGTCAGCCTGGTGGCCATGAAGTGACTCATGAGTTTCTGTACCTGCCTGAATGTCTGGTTCCCTTACTCAGTAGGGACCGCTTAACTAAACTGGGAGCCCAGATTACCTTCAAACCTGAGGGGCCAGCAAGATTAAGCTTTGGGACTGGCCTTACTCTCCTCATCACCATACCCTAAAATAAGGAATGTAGACTTCATATAGAAGAAGATTCAAGTCAGAATCCAGAAACACTATTGGAACTTTCCCCCCAAGTTTGGGCAGAAAGAAACATGCCAGGAATGGCACAGAACCATGCACCCATCATCATCAATCTGAAGCCTGGAGCAGTCCCAGGCCAGCGGAGGCACTAGCCGATCCCCCACAAAGCACAATTGGGCATGGCTGAACACATAGTCTGCCTGAGAAAAGAAGGAATCCTGATCCAGTGCCAGTCACCCTGAATACCCCATTGTTACCAGTAGAGAAGCCAGATGGGCAAGATATCAACCAGCCCAGGATTTATGAGCCATCAATTACATCACTCTCACTTTACATCAGGTTGTTCCCAAACTGTACACTTTGCTAAGACAGCTGTCTCCTGAAGCTGCCTGGTTCACTTGCTTGGACCTGAAAGATGCCTTCTTCTGCCTGCAGCTGGCCCCCCAAGCCAGCCTCTTTTTGCCTTTGAGTGGGAAGATTCCAGAACCTGGCAGAAAACTCAGCTAACCTGGACTTGGCTCCTGCAAGGCTTCAAAAACTCCCCTAACCTTTTTGGTGAAGATTTCACAGCAGATCTGGCCACCTACCTCAAGGAAAACTGCAGATGTGTCCTCTTGAAATACATAGATGACCTCCTACTTGCCAGTGAGATGGAAGAGGACTGCTGGAGAGGGACCCAGACTATCCCACAACTTCTAACACAGACTGGGTACAAAGTGTCTGAATAAAAGGCCAGAACTCTAAACAGCAGGTCAAGTACCTGAGGTTCAGCATCACACAAGGGCACAGACTCTCAGACAAGAATGAAAGAAAGTGATCTGCACCATCCCTACCCCCACCACAAAAATAAAGTTTCTTGAGTTCCTCAGGGCTGCAGGGTTCTGCTGCATTTGGATTCCTGGATATGCAGCCAGGGCCAAGCCCCTTTATGAAGTTCTGACAAGCCCAGAAAAAGAGTCCCTTGCCTAGGGAGAAGCTCAAAAGGGGGCTTTTCAAAACATCTAAAGACAAATCAGTCAAACCCCTGCCTTGGGGCTCCTGGATGTAACTCACAACTTTAACCTGTTTGTTCATGAAAAGAACAAAGTAGCATTGGGGGTCCTCACACAAACAGTCAGCCCCTGGCAAAGACCCATCACTTACCTGTCCAAGCAGCTGGACCCCATGGCTGCAGGGTGGTAACCCTGCCTGAAAGCCCTGGCAGCAACTGTAACCATCATCAAAGAAGCTGACAAATTATTTCTTAGACATGTTATTCATGTTATGGTGGCACACACAGTCACTGCCCTAATGAACTCACACAGGCACCAGTGGATCTCTAATCCCCGGCTCACACAGTATCAAGGTTTACTCTGTGAAAACCCCAGAGTGACAATAGAAACAGTGTGCAGTCTAAACCTTGCCAATTTCTTTCTGGAAAAGAAAGGAGTTCCTGAGCATGATTGTATTGAAATGATGGAGGAAGTTTATGCAGGGTGCCCCGACCTCCAAAACAAACCACTCCCTTCCCCAGATCAAACACTATTTACAGATGGGAGCAGTCTCATTATAAATGGGGAAAAGCTTGCTGGATATGCTGTCACCACTACCGAATAGGTGGTGGAAGCAGCATCTCTATCTCGAGGATGGTCCCTGCAATGGGCAGAACTCTGGACACTGCTCTGAGCCCTGCAGCTAGCCACTGGGCAAGTAGTAAACATATACACTGACACTAAGTATGCATTCACTACCATTCATATCCATGGAGCAATTTATAAAGAAAGAGGTCTCTTAACTGCAGGGGAAAGGAAATAAAAAACAAAGAAGAAATCCTCCAACTATTGGAAGCAATCTGGAAACTAGACAAAGTAGACATCATCCACTGCTGGGGACATCAGAAAGAATGGCTATGGTCACTCAAGGAAACAGGCTGGCCAACAAAGAAGCTCAGCAAGCAGCTGAAGGAACCCATGGAATACGAGTCCCAGAATCAACACAGCAGCTATCCCTCTTAGGACAAGAAACTAATCAACTAAGCTATACTTGGAAAGAACAGGAATGGCCAAGAGAGAAGTGGGAAGCCAATCCCCTGAGTGAACTTGGCTGCTCCCGGAAAACTGGATTTTCATCCCCAAAGGAGCCACTCATGCCCTCATCCAGCAATACCACCAACTCACCCACATAGGGAAAACTGCACTAGAACTCTTGCTAGGGAGATGCTACTACATAGCCCGACTAGCTTCTCTCTGTGCCACCATCAGCAGCCATTGTCAAGCTTGTGCCAAAAACAACCCTCTGCAGGACCCCTGTGTTCTGGCAGGCACCCTGCACATGGGGACAACCCCCTTTGAAGATCTCACAGTAGAATTCACAGAAGTGAAACCAAGTTGGGAGTACAAATACCTATTAGTGATGATATACACATTTCAGGCTGGGTCGAAGCTTTCCCCACTTGCACTGAAAAAGCAAAAGAAGTGACTAAGGCTTTACTTAGAGAAATCATTCCACAACATGGGCTGCCACTGTCTATTGGAAGTGACAATGGCCTGGCCTTCATGGCTGCTGTAGTCCAAGAGCTGGTGAAAATGCTAGGAATCAAGTGGAAACTCCATACTGCTTACAGGCCTCAGAGTTCAGGGAAAGTTGAACACATGAATCGAACCCTCAAAGCCACCCTAGCCAAATTCTGCCAAGAAACTGGTCTCCCCTGGGTAGACTTACTTCCCTTAACCCTGCCCCTAGTTAGGTGCACCCCAAGACTCACAGGCTTTTTGCCTTTTGAAATTGTATTTGGATGGCCACCCACAATTATCCAGACCTTCAAAGGAAATCTTAAACTTCTGGGGCAGGCTAGCCAGGATCCCATTCTCCAGCAACTGGGGAAAACTCTGGCTCAAATACATAAAACTGTCTTGTCCCAGAATCTCATCCCCCTGGGACACCCAGTGCACACCAGCCAGGGGACCTAGTCTGGGTTAAAGACTGGAAAAAGAACCCCTTCAGCCTTCCTGGACAGGTTCACATACTGTGATCCTTGTAACTCCTACTATTCTTAAAGTTGCAGGCATTTTCCCTTGGATCCATCATTCCAGGGTCAAGAAGGCACTCCCCAATAAAGAACAGGACAGCTGGGCACCCCAACCCGTACCCAGCCACCCCTTAAGAGTGCGAGTCTCCTGGGATCCCTGAACACCGACCTCATCAAATGCCTGTTGATTGAACCCTTGCTTCTGGTGGATTATATGCTTTTATGGCCTACTTGCCCTGGTATTCAGAGTTGGACTTGCTGCTGTGGCTCCTGCAGACTGAACTATAGCAAATAGAGCTCTAACTTCAAAAGTTTATTTGTGTATAATAGTATATTTCTGTATCTTGACTTGCTTATCCTTTTCTTCCTTGACCCCTCCCTCGGAGCCAGTACCTGCCCCCAAAATCAATGGTAGCTGCAAGTGAGTCAAAGCTGGGGCAAACAATCCATGCTGAAAGCTTCTGTTCTGTTCTTGGCAGGTGCAACCTCAGCCTCTGTAATATTCGACACTTACAGGGCATTCCAAGATCACACTCCTTACACCTTGCTAGTTGCCCCATACACCCATGCCCTCATACCTGCTCCTGGGAGAGGGTGTAGGGGCTGCAACTATGGGAGATATAACAAATACCTCTGCTGAGACCTCCACAAGAGTGGTGGATTCTGCCACTCTTGGAGCTTGCTGGTAGGTACCACCACTCCCTGGAAGGGGGTCCCACTGATTTCTCCATATCTCCTACAGAAAATTCCAAGCCCAGCAGGGTGTAGCATAGCAAACTGTGACCCTGTAAAACTCACCTTATTAAACATAACCACCAGATCAGAAAATACCTTTTTAAAGGCCCTAACAGGACTAAAACTAAGAATCAGAGTATATGACCCAGCGGGGCCAGGCCATGGAAACCTCATACTAGCCCAACTGAGCCCATTAACGCAATCCCCAGAGAAATCTTGGTTAAAAATATCAGTAAAGCTGCCCAGACACTAAAAGTCAAAGTTATAACAGCCCCCTGCAACATCCTTTTGAACCAGGTTTGAAATTTCCGCCAACTCCTAAATAAATCCTGGCCCGACATAACTGCATCCTGCTGGCTATGCACTTCCTTAAGTCTAATCATTTTTCCCGTATCTGCCCCATGGAACATAATGCTCCTGACCCATGACAGTTCTGTGGTGGGAAACAGGCACCTCCTAGTACACCTAACTGAACCCCCAGGAAAACTAACTAACTGTAAAATCATTACCAGCTCCCTTGTAACCATCCTCCTTCTTAGAAAGGCTAACTGTAACACCACCTGCCCACTCAATGAGAATGACTGATGCACCACAAACTCCACCATCTGGGTCTGTGGCACCAAAGCCTACCAGTGCCTACCCCAGGAAGGCCAGGGCATCTGTTACCTGCCTTGGCAAGTACCATCTTTCTCAGTGTATGCAGATAAATTGCCTGGAAAGCTCTCCTGAGCCAAATGAGCAATACAGGCAATTCCGCTACTCTTAGGACTAGCAGTAGTTGGAAGTGCAACAGTAGTAGGGGCCTCACTTGCAGTTCATCAGGAGGGCATAAAATCCCTAGCATGGGAAACATCAAATGACCTTGAAGAAATTTCAGGGGCTCTCAATGGGTTACAAGATCAGATAGACTCATTGGCAGAAGTAGTTTTACAAAACAGGCAAGGAATAGACTTGATCACCGCAGGTTCAGGGGGAATCTGCCAGGCCCTGGGGGAAGAATGCTGTTTCTATGCAAATTCCTCAGGGATAGTTAGGAACAAGGTAGCCCTGCTGAAATAACAAGCCAAAGACCTCTTAAACCATGTATACCAGGCATCTGCCAATGGGAACTACTTCCAGTATCTCCTTTCCTGGATTTTGCCATTCATGCCAGTAATAGCCTCAGTCTTCTTCCTCTTAACTTTTGGGCCATGCATTCTACGGTACCTAACACAATAGATCACTTCCCACTTAAATACCTTAAAACACCAAGTAATGTCTTGTGTTAAATATCAGCCCTTGGGGACTATAGAAAAATCTCCATGTTAGCAGATGATGCCCCATAAGGAATTATAAGGGCATCAAAGGGGAAGATGATGAAGAAAGTGCTGCAGCCCTAACTCCCCTCAGCAGAAACCCACAGCTTTAGGAAGATAAGCACTCCCTGCCCACCCCTTTCAATTGGAATTTACAACTTTAAGTAGATAATAACTCTTTTCCTCCCTAATAGCCCTCTGCTTTAGGAAGATAAGTAAACTTGCACCTTTTGCTTTTGTAACCCTTGCCTGCCCATTTGCTTAGGAATTTGCCTGCATAAAGTCCCTATATAAACTTATGAAAGCCAAGACTCACTGCTCAGAATTTGGAGACTTGAATTTCCTCTGGGGCCATATGTAATAAAACTTTGTTCCTCCACCCCTCAAGTGCCGCTTGGGTTTTCTCATCATCTAAATTTTGTTTCTGCAACTACATTCTCTTGATTGATCTTGCTAAAGATTTCTGAATATCATTAAACTTTCCAAAAAAATAACTTTGACATTGTTCATATTCTCAATTTAAGACTGTTATTTATGTCATTGAATTTTTAAAACTTTTCATTTTATACTTAACTCTATATTGTTGAGATTTAATTTGATTTCCCCCCTACATCTTTATTCCTAGGATTGTTAGGTAACTCATTTGCATACCTTTTGATTATAAACATTAGACATATCATTAAACATTCTACACATTTTAAAAGGATAATAAGGAAATGTTATGAACACATTAAGGGGAATAAATTCAACAACATTGAATGGGTGAACGCTTGAATAATAAAAATTTAAAGTTCATAAATTTAAATAATAGATCATCTCCATAGGCCCATATCTATTTAAAAAATTGAGCTTGTAGTAAAATCTTTTTTTTTCCCTGAAAATAAATATTTATACATATACATTACAAAGAGACTAAGAAAATACACCTAAACATTCAACAGCTATCTCTGGAGAATGGGGAAAATGGAATTCTTTTGTTTCTTCTTTATGAATTTCTTCATGTTATAAATTCTACTTAGCAGGGAAACACATTAATTTAAAAATAAAGTTGCAAGTCAGGACCTTGGCTATGGACCAGGCATCATCCTTTCTGGTACAAGTTTCATAGAAAACTTGAGCTGCACCAGAATCTTTCAGTGTTCCTGGGTTGTCAGGGAGAAGGAGGCCCTAATGGTGAGGAGGGGTTGCTAAGACTTCCTGATTCACCAGCCGGTCCTCAGGGGACTTCTCCCCAAAAGTCTTGTGGAGCAAGAGTCTTTTTGGCCACTGCATTCTTATGACTCTCAGCTTGCTCAGCTGAGCTCTTGATAGGCTGGACTCTCAGACCCCTTTCTGGTCCAGAGCAAGGAGACCTGGAGAGTACATGAGTAGGGGCTCCCATGTAGGGACCCCTGTCCTCACTAAGCAGCTTCTGCTCTCAAGCTCAGAGCCACGTCTTCCCAGGTAAATGCAGGTTGCTCCTGCAGTACTGCCCTCACTTAGCCAGGGCCAAAGGGAGCCTAGGCAAGCTTGGAGCCAGGGTAGGCCACCACCAGCCTGCATGGCCCTGGCTCATTTAGAAATCCTCTATGTCACTATGACTTCCTAACTCCCTTGCTGTAAGACACCTTAGAGTCTGTGGGGCTCTATCCCAGTGCCCCTCCCCCTCCCCACTGGGCAGTTGGATTCAAAATGATTGTTTTATCACTTCTGTTCTTCTTCCCTTTCAGACATGGTCTGTTCTTGGTCAATCTTAAAATCAATGAAATGAAGGAACAACAACAAAAAGTATCACAAGTCAATATTTGGAAAACAGATGACTGTGAAAAAGAGAACAAAATCCACACACAGTCTATTTCCATTGGTGTATTTGGAGCCTATGTGTGCATCTCTAGGGTGGCTTAGTTGGGTTTAGAAACATGGGCCTCTGATGCATCCTGTTTTAGCTTGGATCCCTCTCCCCCTCTGACTTGGGATAGAGAGGGCTCTGGGCTGAGCCTCTCATACTGCCCTTCCCTCAAGTGGTGGAACCACTTCTGTCAACCCTGGGGATAACCCCTTGGGCCATTCCTCACCTTTACTGAATAAGGCACACCCTCCAGACTTCAATGTAGGGTGGAATTTCTAGAGCTGCAACAGCCAGCAGCTGGCTGAAGGCCTTCCACAGGTACTACACTCCAAGGGCCTCTCCTGGGTGTGGATGCTGTGGTGTGTAATCAACTGTGTGCTCTGCCTTAAGGTCTTCCCACAATCACTGCACTGGAAGGGCTTCTTGGTGAGGATCAGCTGGTGTCTCAGCAGGATCGAGCTCTGCTTGAAGGCTTTCCCACACTTGTTACACTGATAGGGTTTGGCCCCAGTTGAATGATCTGGTGCCTGAGCAGGAGTGAGTCATACTTAAAGACCTTGACACATGCACACTTATAGGCCCTCTCCACTACCGTGCCCAGGGCAGCCATGCCAGGTGCTGTGCTCAGACCTGCAGCTTGGGCAGCCAACCTTGCACTGCCTGGGCTGCCAGATATGCTTAGACCCTGCCCTGGGAGACTGAGGAGTCACTTGTTCACACGGTCTGAGTGCTGCCATTACCTTCAGGTAACTCAGGGTCACCCTGGCAGAAGCACTCCAAAACTGTGCCTGATGGTCCATTGGTTTAATGCACTCCTACTTCAGAGAAGACTCCTTGAACCCAGCCTCCCTCCAGGAATCTGGAGTGTAGTCATTGGATGCTCCACTGCTATTCCAGGGCACTCATTGGGATACAGGGATGGGCAAGGGTAGTTAATGATCTTATCCATCTTCCCTCAGGAGGTTTGCTGCATCTTCAGGGCTGAGCATGTGCTTAATGGGCTTGTGAAACAAATGGATGGATCTATGAACCAGGCTACTTTTTATTTTATTTATTTTTTGCCAGTTTCTCTTCCATTATAATATGTGTTCTAGGAGGCCAGGGACCATGCCTGCTCACTGCAATATCCCCAGCACTAGAAGAGGACTTAGTAGAGAGTCAGTGCTCAATAAATACTTGTGGAATGACTATTGTTCAATCAGTGACTAAACTCAGGAGTGGGAAAAGTGACCCAAAGTAAAGTGTGTGTTAGGTTTACATAGGGAACAAGGCAATGTGGCAATTCCAAAGCAAAGCTGCAAACACCATCCAGAAATTTCCTTGCTGAAAAGGCAGCCTAAGAACAAAAGCCATAGATGCCACAGCTGAAACCCTGCCAAAAACCAGGTCAGAGGGTCCCATTCCAACAGTTCCTTTAAAAAACAAAATAGCCCAGAATTGCTCCAAACAAAAGTCTTCCCCATTAGTTCCCTAAAAGCTAATAGGTACAATTTCAGTGGCCTATAGAATAAGCCAATAGGAAAACAGTAAGGCAACCAATCAGGACCATGAACAGAATTTTTCATTAACATAGGGGACGGGAGAGGAAAGAAAATGTCCACAATAAAGCCAGACTCCAGCACCCAGTGATTGCATCACCCCCTTGAGCACAAAGTCACCTCTGTCCTCAGGTGTGCACTTTTGCTTTGACTCTCATTTTATAACAAATTTTTTGCTTGCTTGCTTAATTTGTCTTGCATCTTAGAACTCTTTCTTGGGACATTGTCAGGAGCCTGGAAGCCCAGTCAGGCAAGAGCCGGAAGGGCAATGGGCTGTCAGTTCTTCTCTTGGTAACAAGGGTACAGAAAGAACCTTCCAGCCACTACCTGCTGCTCCATCAGTGCTCTGCTCCCTCAGATTCCTCCAGGCAAGGCCTCTGGGGATGCAAACCTGGACAGATCAAGACCTCCCAGGAGGAGCCACCACCTCATCTGAGCTCTCTACCCTGGGCTTGCAGGATTCCCTTCAGTGGCCTCCGCCCTTCCCACGGTAGCCTGCAGGGATCGCAGGTCCCAGACCAACAACACAGGCTTGGAAGCACCTTCGGTGGCCAGGACCTTCCCCAAGTCCAGAGCCATAGGAGAGCAGCTCTGTGCCCCGGGAGTCTCAGCCTCCACCAGGCCAGACAGAGGGCCTTGTCCCTTCTTGAGGTGTGCCTCCATGGCCAGGACCACTCACTGCATCGACCCTGTAATTTCAAATATTCACACAAGAAAAACCTCTGTTCATATAGCTCCTCTGGTGAATTCTACAAAACATTCAGAAATAATCCTAATTCTACACAAACTCTTTCAGAAAAAAGAAAAGGGAATATAACTTTACTCTGCATTTTAGGCCAACATTTCTGTATTACATGTCAAATATACTAGTTTTTTTTTTAACTTTTCTTAGAATTTTCTAAATGGACATGTAAATCATCTATAAGTTCAGACCGTTTTACTTTTTCCTATTCAAAATGGAAGGCACTTTTTTCTTTACTAAGTTAGAAGGTTTCTGGAATATAAGATCAATACATGAAAATCAAATGTAAAAATTTTACTTGTAGCAAAAATCAGACAAAATTTCTTAATGATGTAATAGCAATAAAAAATATTTGATGAAATGGGACATTATATGTGCAAGGCATCTATATTGAAAACTACATAACTCTTATGGTAGAAATTAAAGAAAACCTTATAAATGGAGTTATATTCCATATTCATAAATGATAAAACTCGACATTTTAAAGATATCAATTCTCCCTCCTCCCTAGAACAGCCCATAAAACTGCACAATAGAACTTAACATTATATCAAGGCATATTATAAAACTACAATAATCAAAGCAGTGTGGTATTTTACTAAAGATGAACAAAAAGGTTAATGAAGAGTCTACAGTATTCAAAAGTGAATCCACACATGTAGGTTTAAATAAATCTTAGCAGAGGACTGTAGTCAATTCTGTGGAAAAAGTATAGTCTTTTCAAGAAATGTAGATGGAAAAATGGAGCATATGTATGCACAGAAAATGAACCTCAATCTATATCACTTGCTTTATAAAAAATTTACTTCAAAATAGGTCATAGATAGCTATGCAAAATATAAAAATATTAAACATTAAAATATAGCATAGGAATCAAAACTTTAATATCTTTGGATTAGTTAAATAATTCTTAGATTTGCCACAAAACCCTGATCCTTAAAGAAAGGACATGATAAATTTGACCTCAACAAAATGAAAAGTTTTACTGTAAGAATGAGAATAATAATAGAATGAAAAACAAAATTACATTGAAGGGATAGTAATGAAAAGTATTTCATTTTTAAAGAGCTACAATTTAGAATATATAAAAATGTCTCAAAACTTAATAAAAATTAAACATGTTTAAGAAAAAATAAACATGTGTTTCAAACATATACTTCATCAAAGAAGGTATATACACTATAGATAAGTGTATTAGACCTCAATAGTCCTTAGGTACATGCAAACTAAAACTTTATAGATACCGCTACCTTCAATTTATAGTAGTTAAAGACAAAACATAGCAAGTGTTGGCAGAGATGTGAAGCAACAGAAATTTCATGTAATCTCTTTTTAGGGAGAAAGGAAGCTAGAGGGGGCTGGAGTTGTGTATTTCCCTTCCCCAAGTCAATTAGGTTCTGGAAACAAGCACATAGATCAAGTTTCCATTGAGGCCAGGCATTTGTTAAGGAAGAGAGACTACTCAGGGTTTATTTCAAAATGGTTACTACTATCCTGTCCTGTTGGAAGCAAATGGGATTTTTCTCTGGAACTTATAGTGGGCATCTGGCATGGCTTCTGGAGGTAAGACTTGTGGAAAATGTGGGGGCACTACTAAGACTGAGCCTCCATGAGATTTTTTCTCTCAAGTTGATAAGGGAAGTGTCAGGAAACTAATCCCCCTCAGCAGAAACCCACAGCTTTAGGTAAATAAGCTCCCCTCAGTCCCTGGTCCCTCTCTCCCCTCCTTCCTCCCCTTTTCTCCATGGAATCCTCCTCAGGAAGATAGCACTCCCAGACTGCCCCTTTAAATTGAAATTTACAAATATATACAGATATGACTCTTTCCCCCCCAATGGCCTTCTGCTTTTAGAAAGATAAGCTAACCTTGCTTCTCTGTCTTTGTAACCCTGCCTACCCGCTTGCTCAGTAATTTGCCCTCTTAGTGCACCTGTATAAACTTATGAAAATTGGAAAACAGGGCTCAGAATGTGGAGAGTAAACTCTCCTGTGGGCCCATGCATAATAAAACTTTGTTCATCCATACTCCAAAGAGTGCCATTTGGGTTACTTTCTCCTGGCTACAACATTTGGTTCCCTGACTGGGAAACACCCATTCCAGCAGGCCCATTGTGCCACCAGAGTGGGGCTGACAGGTGCAGCCAGTGGTGATCTCTGAGTGAATGAGGTGGGCACAGTCTGTCCTCTTGATGGGACCTCCTTCTGAAGTGGTCCCCACAGGCTGTGTCCCTACACCCTGGCCTGACTCAGTGGGGAGGCAGACTGAACAGTACCAGAAGACTCTGGAAAGGTAAGGCCCTGGGTACCAAGCCCTCAGTCAGGCCCATCTCCAGATGGAAGAGGAGACTGATCACCTCCTGAAATCTTGAGTACTGAGATTCCTGAATAGGGCAATCCCTGTGGGAGGGACTGTATAACTTCTGAGTGACTGTGTGAGTGAGTGAGGACGGCAGAGGCTTGCGTCTGCCATACCAGTCTGTGACTCCAAAGTGTTATGCTACAGAGTCCCCTTGGGCCCCAACCTGTTTTCTGCAGCTACGTCATATGGCATAACAGCCACCCTGAAATTTACCCAGGTGCATTAGCTAAGATGAGCCTAAGTTCCCATGAGAGATGTGGATAGGCAGACATCAGAGTGGCCTCAAAAGGGGCAACCCCTTCCCTTGTCTGTCTCACACCACTGACTTAGGGTGTGGATTCAACACAGTTAATCCCTGTGGGAGGGACTGCATAACTTCTGAGTGACTGTGTGAGTGAGTGAGGATGGCAGAGGCTTGCATCTGCCATACCGGTCTGTGACTCCAAAGTGTTATGCTACAGAGTCTGCTTGGGCCTTAACCTTTTTCTGCAGCTACATCATATGGCATAACAGCCACCCCAAAATTTACCTGGGCACCTTAGCTAAGAGGAGCCTAAGTTCTCAGTTCTCAGGCAGGCATCTGAGTGGCCTTGAAAGAGGCAACCCTTCCCTTGTCTGTCTTGTGCCACCGACACAGGGTATGGACTTATCACAGTCAAAATCTACTGCCTTAAACTGCATGTTTAAGAATTTCAAGAAGGGTTTTTTTGGAGATTATGGCATCTGCATGAACCTGGGCACCCTCTGAACCTTATGTGAAGTAGAGTGGCCCACTTTTAATGTTGACTGGCCCTCGTAAGGGACCCTGGATATAGCCGGGGTCTGTGCAGTGTGGCTGGTGGTCACAGGAACTCCTGGCTACCCTGATCAGTTTCCCTACATTGACTCTTGTTTCAAGATTGCCCAGACTCTGCCTCCCTTGGGTTTGATTGTGCATTGGACAAAAGGGACAGAGCAGGGTGTTGGTTGCACAGGAAACAGGGTTCCAGAAGCCAATCATTCATCAAGGGTCCTCAGAGAAGGACCTACCACCACCCCCACTGCCATATGCAATGGCTGCTCTAGCCTCTCCTCCTGGCCCAGAAGTGCAGGCAGATCTCCCAGAAACATCCCCACCTTTGGTCTCTCCTCCTAGCCCAGGAATCCAGATAGATCTCCCAGCAACACCTCCACTTTTGGCCCCTCTGGGAACATTGACCCCCTCTGAGGAAAGCCCTGAAACCCCACTAGCAAGGAGACTCCGGTCAGCACAACCCACATTACAGATGCCCCTCTGTGTAACACAGGGTCTGGCCCAGATTGGCGAGAATAGGACAATCCAGCCCAGGAAGCCTGTATTATACTACCAGCCCTTCACAACTACAGACCTCTTAAAATGGAATCACCACACCCACTCCTACTCAGAAAAGCCCCAGGCCCTTATTGATCTCATGGAATCCATTTTCCAAATCCATCAACCTACTTGGCATGATTGCTGCCAACTCCTCCTGACTTTGTTTAATATGGAGGAGAGATGATGAATTCTGATGAAAGTCCGAAAGTGGCTGCAGGAGCAGGCCCCTACTGGCATCTTAAACCTGGATGATTGGGCATGGAAAGCAGCACCAGAAACCCAACCAAACTGGGACTTCAACACTGAACAAGGACTGGCTGCACTCCAGCAATACCAGGAAGCACACCTCTGAGGGTTCCAAGAGGGGGCAAAATGACCCACAAACATGACAAAGACAACTTAAGTTACTCAAAAGCCCGATGAGTCTCTGGGAGATTTCTATGAAGGGCTTTGCGAGGACTTCAGAATCTACACTCCTTTTGACCCAGAAGCTGCAGAACACCAGAAGATAGTGAAAGCCACCTTTGTTGCACAGGCAGCAATGGCATTAAAGGAAATCTCCAAAACTTAGAAGGGTTTGTGGGCATGAACATCTCTCAACTACTGGAAGTCGCCAACAAAGTATTCATCAATCGAGATGAAGCCGCTGAACAAGAAATCAAGAAGCAAATAAAACATTAAGCCTCCCTACTGGAAGCAGCCTTAGGAAATCCTGACCCCACCAGATGAGAAGGACCACCTCAAAAAGGGGGGACAAGTGCCAAAAGGGTGCCTCTGGCCAGAGACCAATGTGCTTCTTGCAAAGAAAGTGGACACTGGAAAAATGAGTGCCCCCAAAAGACTCAGGCACATAGAGGGAACATTCCTAAAGGAAAATACCAATCTAAGCCCCAAGACCATCAACTCAGACTGGCAGGACTCAACCCTGAATAGGAGTGACTGGGCTCACTGGAACTTGGCCCCCATGAGCCCATGGTCAAACTACAAGTCAGGGGCCAGTCAATGACTTTCATGGTGGACACTGGCACTGAACATTCTGTGGTCACAACCCCCATCACCCTCTTTAGTGGAAAAGCCTCTAATATCATAGGAGCGACAGGGGACCAGTCAAGCCAATGGCTTTTTTGCCAGTCAAGAACTTGCCAGCTCGGTGGCCATGAAGTAACTCATGAATTTCTGTACCTGCCTGAATGTTCAGTTCCCCTGCTTGGTAGGGACCTCTTAACCAAGCTGGGAGCCCAAATTACCTTCAAACTTGAAGGGCCAGCAAGCTTAAACCTCGGGACTGGCCTCACTCTCCTTGTCACCATGCCCTGAAGTGAAGAATGGAGACTTCATGCAGAAGAAAGTACAGGTCAGAATCCAGGAAAACTGCTGAAACTTTCCCCCCAGGTTTGGTCAGAAAAAAACCCCACCAGGAATGTGACAGAACCATGCACGCATCATTGTCAACCTGAAACCTGGAGCGATCCCGGTCCAGCAGAGGCAGTATCCGATCCCCTGCGAAGTGCAATTGGGGCATAGCCGAACACATAGATTGCTTGAAAAGAGAGGGGATCCTAATCAAATGCCAGTCACCTTGGAAAACCCAATTATTGCCAGTAAAAAAGTAGATGGGACCAGATATTGACCAGTTCAGGATTTATGAACCATTAATAATGCCATTCTCACTTTACATCAGGTTGTTCCGAACCCATACACTTTGTTAGGACAGCTGCCACCTGAAGTCACCTGGTTCACTTGCCTGGACCTGAAAGATGCTTTCTTCTGCCTGCAGCTGCCCCCCATGGCCCCCGAGCCAACCTCTGTTTGCCTTTGAATAGGAAGATCCCAAAACCCAGCAGAAAACTCAGCTAACCTGAACCCAGCTCCTGCAGGGCTTCAAAAATTCCCCTACCCTTTCCAAGGAAGCCTTGGCAGCAGATTTGGCCACCTACCCCCAGGAAGACTGCAGGTGTCCTCTCTTACAGTATGTAGATGACCTCCTGCTTAGCAGTGAAAGAGTAGAGGACAGCTGGAGAGGGATCCAGACTCTCCTACATCTTCTAACACAGACTGGGTACAAAATGTCTTGAAGAAAGGCCCAGATCTGTAAACAGCAGATCAAGTACCTGGGTTCTGCATCACACAAGGGCACCAGATGCTCGGACCCAAATGAAAGAAAGTGATCTGCAACATCCCTACCCCCACCACAAAAAGAAAGCTTCGCAAGTTCCTTGGCGCTGCAGGTTTCTGCCGCATCTGGATTCTTGGGTTTGCAGCCATGGCCAAGTCCCTTTACAAAGTTTAGGCAGGTCCAGAAAAACAGCCTCTTGCCTGGTGAGAAGCTCCACAGGGGGCCTTTCAAAATATCAAAAGACAACTCGACCGAGCCCCTGCCTTGGGGCTCCCAGATGTAACTCAAAACTTTAACCTGTTCATGTATGAAAAGAACAAAGAAGGATTGCGGGTTCTCACACAAAGAGTCGGGTTCTGGCAAAGACCTATCACTTACCTCTCCAAACAGCTGAACTCCATGGCTGCAGGGTGGCTGCCCTGTTTAAAAGCCTTGGCAGCAACCGTGACCCTTGTCAAGAAGCTGAAAAATTAACTCTCAGACAGGCAATTCACATTCTGGTGCCACACTCAGTGACTGCCCTAATGAACACACTCGGATATCAGTGCATATTGAATCCTCACCTTGTACATTACCAAAGCTAACTCTGTGAAAACCCCAGATTGACAATAGAAAGAGTGTGCAGTCTAAACCCTGCCACCTTTCTGCCAGAGGAAGAAGGAGTTCCTGAGCATGACTGTGTCAAAGTGACAGAAGAAGTTTATGCCAGTCACCCCGACCTCCAAGACAAACCACTCCATTCCCCAGATCAGACACTATTTATAGATGGGAGCAGTCTTGTTAAAAATGGGGTAAAGCTTGCTGGGTATGCAGTCACCACTGCCGAATGGGTGGTGGAAGCAGCGTCTCTACTGCGGGGATGGTCTGCACAATGAGCAGAACTCTGGGTGCTGATCCGAGCCATGCAGATAGTCACCGGGCAAGGGGGAAACATTTACACTGAATCTAAGTATGTATTTGCTATCATTCATATCCACAGGGCAATTTATAAAGAAAGAGGTCTCCTAACAACAGGGGAAAAGGAAATCAAAAACAAAGAAGAAATCCTCCAACTGTTAGAAGCAATCTGGAAACTAGACAAAGTTGCCATCATCCACTGCCAGGGACATCAGAAAGGAATGGATATGGTTGCTCAAGGAAACAGGCTAGCTAACAAAGCAGCTAGACAAGTGGCTGAAGGAACCCACATAATATGAGTCCCATAATTAACACAGCAGCTCTCCTCTTAGGACAAGAGACTAATCAACTAAGCTATACCCAAGAAGAACAGGAGTGAGCTAAAAGAGAAGGGGGAAGCCGAACCCCCGAAGGAACTTGGCTGCTCATGGATGACCAGATTTTTGTACCAAAAGCAGCAGCTCATGCCCTCATCCAGCAATACCACCAACTCACCCACCTAGGAAAAACTGCAATAGAAGTCTTGTTCGGGAGATACTACTACATAGCACAGCTAACTTTTCTCTGTGCCACCATCAGCAGCCAGTGCCAAGTTTGTACCAAAAACAACCCCTTGCAGGGCCCCCATACTCTGGCAGGAGTCCAGCACATGGGAATGGCTCCCTTTGAAGATACCACAGTAGACTTCACAGAAGTGTAACCAAGTCGGGGGTACAAATATCTGTTGGTGATGATATGCACCTTTTCAGGCTGGTTTGAACATTTCCCCACTCACACCGAAAAGGCAAGAGAAGTGACTTAGGCTTTACTTAGAGAAATTGTTTCATGACACAGGTTGCCACTGTCAATTGGAAGTGACAATGGTCCAGCCTCATGGTTGCTGTAGTCCAAGAGCTAGCAAAAATGTTAGGAATCAAGTGGAAACTCCATACCACTTACAAGCCCCAAAGCTCAGGGAAACGTGAAAGCATGAATCAAACCCTCAAAGTCACCCTAGACAAATGCTACCAGGAAACTGTTCTCCCCTGGGTAGACTTACTTCCCTTGACCCTTCTCCAAATTAGGTGCACCCCAGGACCCACAGGCTATTCACCCTTTGAAATTCTATTTGGGCTGCCACCTCCAATTACCTGGGCCTTCAGAGGAAATCTCAAAATTCTGGGGGAGGCTAGCCAAGATTCCATTCTCTAGCAGCTGGGGAAAACTCTAGCTGAAATACATAATACTGTCTTCCTGGAATCTCATCCCCTTGGGACACCCAGTGCACCCCCACCAGCCAGGGGACTGAGTCTGGGTCAAAGACTGGAAAATAGAACCCCTCGAGCCTTCCTGGACAGGTCCACATACTGTGATCCTTGTAACTCCTACTGCTCTTAAAGTTGCAGGCATTGTCACTTAGATCCATCATTCCAGGTTCAAGAAGGCACATCTCAATAAAAAGCAGGACAGCTGGACAGTCCAATCCATACACAGCCACCCCTTGAGACTGCGAGTCACTCAGGATCCCCAAGCACCGACCTCATTGAACACCGGCTCAATGGATGCCTGCTCCTGGTGGATCCTGTGGTTATATGGCCTGCTTGCCTTGGTATTTGCAGTTAGACTTGCTGCTGTGGCCCCTGCAGACTGGACTGTTGTGAAAAGAGCCTTAATTGAAATTGCTTACTGGTGTATAATAGGATGCTTCTGTGCCTTAACTTGCTTGTCCTTTACTTCCTTGCCCCCATATCTATGGCAGCTGCAAAGTAGTCAAAACTGGAGCAAATAATCCTTGCTGAATGCTTCAGTCCCATTCTTGGCAGGAGCAACTTCAGTCTCTGTAATATTTGATGCTTCCAGGGCAATCCAAGATCATGCTCCTTACACCTTGCTGGTTGCCCCATACCCCCATGACCCCATACCTGCCCCCAGGGGAGGGTGTAGGGGTCGCAGCTATGGGAGTTATGACAAATACCTCTGCTGAGACCCCCAAAAAGTCAGAGGCTTCTGCCACTCTTGGAGCTTGCTGGTAGGTTCCACCACTCCCTGGAATGAGGTCCCACTGACTTCTCCATATCTCCTACAGAAAATCCCCAGTCTGGCAGTGCAGTGTGTGGCACAGATACCTGTGACCCCATAAAACTCCCCTTATTAAACATAGCCACCAGATCAGAAAATACCTTTTTAAAGGCCCAGGCAGGACTAAAACTAGGAATCGGAATGTACAACCCATGGGGCCAGACCCAAGAGACCTCATACTGGTCCAACTGATCCCGGTAACCGAACCTCTAGAGAAAACCCTGATGAAAAATATGAGTAAAGTCACCCAGATGCTAAAAACCAAAGTTAGAAAAGCCCCCCACAATGTTCTTTTGAACCAGGTCCAAAGTTTTCACCAACTCCTAAATGAATCTTGACCCGACATAGCTGCTTACTGCTGGCTATGCACTTCCTCCATTCTAATCATCTTCCTTGTACCTGTACCATGGGACATAACCCCCCTAACCCATATAAACTCTGCATCAGGAACCAGGCCCTTCCCAGTCTGGATAACCAAACCCTCAGGAAAATTGGCTAACTGTAAAAACATAACTACCAGGTCTCCTTCAACCATCCTCCCACTTGAAAGGGCCAACTGTAACACCATCCACCCACTCAATGTGCCTGACTGATGCACTGCAAACTCTACCATCTGGGTCTGTGGCACCAATGCCTACTTGTGCCTACCCCAGGATGGCCAGGGCATCTGCTACCTGACTTGGCCAGTACCATTGTTTTTGGTATATGGAGATGAATTGCCTGGAGAGCTCTCCCAAGCCAAATGAGCAATACAGGCTATTCTGATACTCTTAGGACTAAGAGTAGTGAGGAGTGCAGCCATAGTTGAGGCTTCTCTCACAGTTGGTTAGGAGGGCTTACAAACACTAGCACAAGAAACATCAAATGACCTCAAAGAAATATCGAGGGTTCTCCATGGGTTGCAAGACCAGATAGACTCGTTGGCAGAAGTGGCTTTAAAAAACAGGTGAGGATTAGACTTGCTCACTGCAAGTTCAGGGGGGATCTGCCAGGCCCTGGGGGAAGAATATTGTGTCTATGCAAACTCCTCAGCAATAGTTAGGGACAAAGTAGCCCTACTGAAAGAATGAACCAAAGACTGTTTAAACCATGTATACCAGGCATTTGCCAATGCAAACTACTTCCAGTATCTTCTCCCCTGGATTTTGCCATTTATGTCAGTAATAGCCTCAGTCTTTTTCCTCTTAACTTTCTGGCAATGCATTCTATGGTACCTAACACAATACATCACTTCCGGCTTAAACGCCTTAAAACACCAAGTAATGCCTCGTGTTAAATATCAGCCCTTGGGGACTACAGAAAAATCCCCTTGATAGCAAATGATGGCCCAGTAAAGAATTATAAGGGCATCAAAAGATGGGAACGATAAGGGAAGTGCCGGGACCCTAATCCCCCTAGGCAGAAACCCACAGCTTTAGGAAAATAAACTCCCCTCGGTCCCTGGTCCCTCTCTCCCCTCCTTCTCCCTTTTTCTCCATGGAATCCACCTCAGGAAGATAAGTGCCCCAGGCTGCCCCTCTGAATTGCAATTTACAACTTTATACATATAATGACTCTTTTCCTCCCTAATGGCCTTCTGCTCTTAGAAAGATAAGCTAACCGTGCTTCTCTGCCTTTGTAACCCTGCCTTCCTGCTGGTTCAGGAATTTGCCCACTTAGTGCACCTATATAAACTTATGAAAATTGAAAAACAGTGCTCAGAATTTGGAGAGTGAGCTCTCCTTTGGGCCCACGTGTAATAAAACTTTATTCATCCGTACTCCCAAGAGTGCCATTTGTGTTACTTTCTGCTGGCCGCAACAAAACTAGTCCACGTTCATTCCCCAGCAATTAGTCAACTACCTTTTTTAGTTTTCTTACCCAAGGCTGACTATGGCTGCTGGTTTCTGCTCCAGGTAATCTGTGAATTTTTATATTTATCTCTGTTTGCAGTTTGGGGGAGGGGCAGTGGCTGGTCCTATGGACTCAATTATTTTAAGGATGTTGATGTTAAATTTTCAGATTTTTTCTTGTTTTAGAATGGGAGTGACAACTTCCAAGACCAGAACTAAAACATATTTATTACTATTCAATTATAGGTATTTAAAAACTTCCAATATAGTTTATGTCTTAACAAATCTTTAGCAGAATATAATTTTACTTTCCATATATGTGCATACATATAGATAAATACTGTCTCTGCTTTTAATTTCTTGAGGCTTTTTAAATGCCCTAAAATTGAAACTTTTAAAATTTCTGCTTGCTAGAATATGTATTATTTAAATGTTATATGTATAATTTTATATATGTCTAAATATGCCCAAACATGTTTTTTAATTTTGCTGTTCTGTTATTTATTCCTTACTGAATTATTTCCTGCTTTACTCATCAATAATTGATAAAGGAGCATTTTATTCTTCCACTGAAAATCTTTTTCTTTCTTCACCTAAGAATTCCTAATGTTGCTACATATATATCTGTTATATTAAAAAGTACTTTCAGTCAGGGTCTTATAGCAAGAAAGGGGAAAGTCAAATGCCACACTTTTTGAGTATATAATAAAACATTATTTTCAATAGATGTGGACAGGTGACAGTAAATCACAAAGAATGTGGGAGGTAGTAAGAATGGAGGTCTGACATCTATAGCGGGTACCCAGGTGGGTTGATGTTGTATGGAAATGGGTGATGAAATAAGGGATAAAATTGACTCAACTCTGCTCCCTTTTGTTTCAACTGACACTCTCCTTCTGCCCACACCAGGAAAAAGAAAAAGGTAAAAAAAGGAAACAAGCCAAAAAAAAA
>JAQZBX010014461.1:0-38618 GCA_029593785.1 Cabassous unicinctus
CACACTCACTCCAAGCAACTTCGGACTGTGAATGGGGATGGTCTACGGAGAAAGGGAGCGCGGAAGAGAAAAGCCCATTCAGACGTCTCTGAAGGCACTTAGCCCCATCGACAAGACGCTCGTTTTAGGTGTCCCCCTAGAGTTCCAGCTTTCAAAATGCACAATGCAGCGCAGAGGTGGGGACCCAGAAGACAAGCTGCCTCCCAAATGCTGCCACTCTGCCAACATGGACGTGGAGGGAGTCGGAGGCGAAGAGGGAATGGGTGAGGGGGGCAGGCGGGCGCAGCAGCTTCCGTGAGTCCCGTAGCCGGCACGTGTGCGCGGGAACCCCCAAGCCTGGGGTCGGGGACTGCGGGGCGGAGGGGGGGATCCCAACAACTGGAGGCCGCATCCAGGGGCTGCCGCACATGGGTCCGGGAGCCCGGCGAGGGCTGCCGCGCCCGGGGATGCCCGGGCGCCGGGGGCGGGCAGGCGTGCGAGGGGTGTGCGCCCACACGTGCGCGAGCAGCAGGTGCCCGGGCGGCGCGTGCACGCCGGTGTGCGCGTGTGTACACACGCACCGGCAGGAGGCGGCACCGGCCGGGCGGGCGCGAGGCGGGAGTTGGGGCGGAGGGCACCGCGGCACACACATCCCTGACCCCCACCCCCACCCCCGCACCCCCAGGACCGACGGGCCGGTTACCTTTCTCCTCTCTCCACACCTTTTTCTTCTTGTTGCTGGGGTACATGCTGCCGTGGGGGTGGCTGGCTTTAAGCTGCAAGTTCCCCAGGCTCACGGGCAAACAGGGTGTGTGTGAAGTGGGAGGGATGAGAGGGGTCACTCGGGAAGGGAAAAAGTGAAAGAGGCTCCGCGTCCCGCGCCGCTCGCCAGTCGCTGCCCTCCTCCCTCAGCCCGCGCTCAGCCCCAGCTCCCACCCGCCTCAGCCCAGCGACCGCCGGTACAGCAGCACCTCAGAGCCTGTCAACTAGGTCACGCCTCGCGCTATCCTAACCCCGTACAGGCCCCGCCTCCCACCGCCAGGCAGCGCCGCCTCCCATTGGTTGCACTGTCCGCCGCTCTCCGCGTTCCGGCCACCGCTCGCCCCGACTTCGGCCCCAGAGCGCACGCGCAGGCGCAGGCTCGGGCCCGACGCCGAGGACGTTGGGGAACTGGAGGGGGCGGGGCCAGGGCGCGAAGGGGCTGGAGATTGCCGTGCGGCGAGGGCGGGGCGTGGAGCCGGCGCCCGAAAGCAGCGCGAGTTGGCCAGCGCTGGTAGCCGGCACGCCGCGCCGGGAGGGCCGCAGGGCGTGGCCTGTAGGGCCAGGTGCGCCAGGTGACTGGGGAGAGAGCGGGCGAAATCTGTCCCAGCGAGTGGAGGTTGTGGACGTGGGAAGAGATCGTGGGTCAGCACGAATTGTCCGTCTGCCCCGCCCTGGGCGAATCGTACCAAATAATCTGAAACCTTCCTCTTGGTGGGCAATAAGGGCGAAAAAATGGAAAGGATTGAAAAATGGCCCCAGACCGTATACAATCGGCTTCTCAACCTTGTAGTAAAAATTGTAAATTTTATTGGAATTCGGTGAAGTTTGCAAAAAACAAAGTTAGACTGAACTACTCAAGGCTATCAAGGATCGGGAAGTAGTGGGACACCAAAATGTTAAATTGGAAACAGAGTCTTACATCAAAGCAAATCTAACTGGGTGCTAACCCTAGCTAGCCAGGCCATCTTATTGTTTCATTTCTCCACCAATTAGTTCAGGTCAAGGCTCTGGTTCAAATAGCTGCCGTGGTTCTGGGTAATATTAATCTGTTGGTGTTCTGAAAATCTAGTTCCAGAAGAATCCAACAAAAAAAGTAGGATTTAAAGAAACTTGAACTACATCGCCTCCCCCAATTTATTGCATTCCTAAATATCAAACCATCCACAGGGCTGATTTGGTAGATGTGGTAAATCCACATTTATTCTGCAATTCTAGTGCTGTGTTATATGTGTAGTATTTAAACCAGGAGAATAAGGGCAAATAATTATTTGGAACACATTTGTTTTTAAAGGAAGAAAGGGAGAGGCCCTATTGAGAATTATAAAGAAAAATATTTTCAATAAAGGGACACTCTGAAAAGGATGATTCATAACATAATAAAGTAATGATTTTTACATCACATTGTCCCTGCTGTTTTTCTTTGAATGCAATGAAATACATAAAAATTTATTCTGGCTGGGAAAAATAGGGAAGACTTGAAGAGGGAAGTGACATTTGAGCTAGTAATAAACGTACACACTCATTTACCAGCAATGGAAATTAAAAAGAGGGCTCTTCAAGAGACATTACCAAGGTCAAATCAACAGAAATTGGTAACAATAGATTGGAGAAGAGTGAGGAAGAGAAAGAAGGTTAGAGTTTCATGGAATAAATAAGGAGAATAGCAATATTTTAATAATATTAGACAATACAGAGCATTTGCAGATTTTATGGGAAAGATGGAGTTTTTATTTAGCAAAGCTAACTGTAGGGTCTCTACAGGAAGGTGCAACATACTGAGCACCTTCCCTTTTGTTAAACCAGGGAAGCTGATCCTATTCCAGCCTAGGGTCAATTCTTGCACCTGTGCTTTCTTAGGTACATTAAATTTTTTATTATTCCTTCTCTCATACCAACTCAAAGAACTGGAACTATCCCATCAATTTTAAACTTTCTCAAATCTCTCCCATGTTTAAAAAACAAAAACAAAACAACATTCTGCAACTCCACTTCTCCCTCCAGCTACTGCTTCTCCTTTCCTCTGTCAATTTCCTTATGTCCCTTTTCCTGCCTCTCAATCCACTCTAATCTGGGTTCTATCTGCATCAATCACCTGAAATAGCTCTCACTAAGGGCACCAATAACCTCCATGTGCCTAATTTAATGGACATTTTTCAGTATTTCTCTTACAATATCTCTCAGCAGCATTTGACAGGGTTGACTCTCATTCCTGCCCGCAGCATTCTTTCCTTTGATTTCTACACCCTTTCTAGTTTCTTCCTACTTGTCATTCCTTCTCAGTCTCCTTTGAAGGCCCATCCTCCTTTTCAGCTATTACATTTTGGAGTTCTTTGAGACTCAGTACTCACTTCTACTATCTCTTCACTTTATACTTTTGCTTTGAATAATTTCATCCATACTCATGGCAATAGTTAAAACACCGATTCTCAACCAGCAGCAATTATGCCCCCAAGGGGAAATGTGACAATGTCTGGAGAGATTTGGGGTTGCCATGCTAGGGGTAGAGTGCTACTGGCATCTGGTGGGTAGAGATCAGGGCACTGTTAAGCTTCCTACAATGCAAAGGACAGCCTCCCCACAGCGAAGAATTTTCCAGTCCAAAATATCAATAGTACTGAGGTTGAGAAATCCTGACTTACACCAATTTGGGGGAAAAAAAATTTATCTCCAGCAAAGATTATTTTCTCTTGAGTTTTAAACCTATGTATGCTACCATATACTGGATCTATGACAACTTTAAAAGGCCATGTTGTGAGATGGCTTAGAAGGCAAACTCGGGAACCAGATCACATGGATTCAAATCCCAGGTCTACCCTTATTGGCTATATGACCCTTGGCAAATTATTCAAATTCTCTGTGCCTTAGTTTTCTCATCCATTTATATGAAGATGATAACACAGCACCTACGTCATAAGATTGCTAGAACAGTGACTAGCACATAGTAATTGGTGGCAGATGGTGAACAGATGCTCACTAATACTGTTCTCTCTCTGGGCACATAGGAAGACTATATTTCTTAGCCTCCCTTGAAGCTAGTTAGGGCATGTGACTGCATTCTGGGTGGGTTATAGGACAGAAGAGATGTATGCAACTTCCAGGCCTGGCCATCAAACCCCTGTGCAGTTATCCATACTCTCTCTTAATTTCCCCCAGTCATCTCAGAAGCAGCATCTTAAAAAAAAAGAACCTTGGGTCCCTGAGTCATTGCTTGTAGGAATAACTCAGGGATCCAAGAAGCACTACATCTGGCTGTGATGTAAACAAGAAATAAACTTTATTGGTTTAAGCCACTGGTATTTAAAGGGTATTTGTTTTAGCAGTAAGCAATAATTACTCTGACAAAATACCATTATCATACAATAAGTATTAGATATTAATATTTAATATCTCAAACGTGCCTGAAATGCAATATGTACAAAGCTGAACTCATAATCTTTCTCCCACAATGTTCCCCCAGTATTCCTTCTCTCTGAATGGCTGAACAATCTAGAAACCTAAGTACCATCCCAGAATCTCTTACAACTTCACTCTCATATCAAAGGTATTGCTATACCTGCTTGATTTTATCTCTTATACAATTCTTAAATCTCTCTTCTTTCTAATAGCACTGTTAGAAGCTCAGTATGAATTTAACTGTACTACTGCAAGGACTTCCTAACTGACTCCCATTTCCACTTTTGCCCCTCTTCTATCCAATTCTACATTCTATCCATTTAGACTTATCTTGTCAAATTTGTACTTGACTGTTGTAAACCATTCAATGACTTTCTGGTGGCTTTATTATAAAACCTAAATCATTAGGAATGAAGTGATCATCACCTAGCCATCCAGCCTTATCCTGTGTGCCACCACCCCCTCCCCCAATCATTGGTTCAGGCTATATCAATTCTTAGAGTTGTTTTTTATTGTTGTTGCTGCTTTCATTTACTTGAACACACCTTGTACTCACCACATGGCCTTTTCACATGTTTGCCTCAATGCCTGGGACATGATTTGTTTAGTTGACCCATTGTCATTCTTCAGATTTCAGATAAAACATAACTCTTGGGGAAACCTTCCCTTACTCTAACCCCACGTGGCTCCCAATCTCAGTTTCTCTTTATATGCCCTTCATTTATTTTCCTTCAAAGCACTTGTTACACTTTTGTAATGATACATTTTTGTGGTTATTTTAATAATATCTATCTGTCCCTCTAGATTTATAAACTCCCAGAAGACAGGGAATTTATCTTTTTGCTCACCATACCCAGAGAATGGCACAATGCCTGGCACATAATAGAATCTCAATAAATAATTATTGAATGAATGAAATATTTATTGAATTAATAAAAGAATGAATGGATGAGCATCCATATAGAGATGCTGGCAAAACTAAGATGGAGCATGTAGAGACCAAAAGGAATTACCCTGGGGAGGAACTACATCTAATGTGAAGACTGAGAGAGAAACTAGCAAAGGAAATTAGCAAGCACCTCAAGGAGTGTTACCATAACTTATTCAACTTTAGCATATGATAGGTACGCAACACATGAATGAATGAATGAACGAGTGATTCAAGAACGAGAAGTTACCTTGGAGAGTGTAAGGATAGAATTCAATTTCCACAAAAAATATATAGCTTCAAGAAGGTGTTTGTGATCAGAAATGTCAGGCGCCTCAAAGAGATAAGTAGAATGAAAATCGAGAAAAGATAATTGGTTTCATAGTCTATGTAAATTAGTGAAAATGAAAGTAAGAAGGTGAATAAGTTGGAGGCACTAAACTGAAAACATCGATCACACACTATTTTTTTGAGATGTTTAAAGGTTAAATGAAAAGTAGAGGATAGGAGCTGAAAGAATACCAGAGTCAAGAGAAAGTTTTTCTAGGAGAGGTGAAATGGAAAAGTGTCTAAATTGAGGAGAAGGATGGTGACAAAAAGATTGAAATAAACAAACAACAAAGAGAGAGAGTGAGAGAGAGAAGAAAAATAAGTGTTAGATAAAGTATCAGAGAAAATAATAGTGGATAGAATTTTTTTAAAAAGAAGGAGGCTCGGGTTCTCAATGCAGAAAGGAGACTTTACCTTTTGGGATAAAATAGGGAAAAAAATGAATAAGGGGAGATTCAAAAAAATTTTTTAGGTTAAAAAAGAAGAAAGTCAAGGAAACATGGGTAAAATAGCCTCGATATCAATGAAAGTAGGAGACAAGATCATCTGCTGAAAGATGCTAATAATTCTAGATTAGGATGGGGCCTAAAAAAAAGGTTATTTGGAGTACATTTAAGGGAAAGTATTTCAGTTTAAATAAATTCTATTTAGGCAATCTTAAAAAGTATAGAAATTAGAAAAGTTCCATCTTGAAGTCCCTTGGTGAAAGGAAAAGACATTAGGGACTGTGGTAGGCTAAATAAAGGTCCCCAAAGATATCCCCATTGTAATCCCTACAACCTGTGAATGTTACCTTATATGGCAGAAGGGACTTTTGTATCTTGAGATGGGGAAATTATCCTGGATTATCTGGGTGGGCCTCAAATGTAATCATGAGTGTCCTTGTAAGAGGAAGGCAGAGAAAGATTAGACTTTAGCAGAGGTGAAGGTAATGTGACAAAGGAGCAGAGACTAGAATGAGGCAGCCAGAAGCCAAGGAATGCTGGCTGCCACCAGAAGCTGGAAGAGGCGAGGAACAGGCTCTCTCCTGGAGCCTCCAGAAGTAATCATACTTGCCCACACCTTGATTTTAGCCCTATAAAACTCCTTTTGGACTTCTGGCCTCCAGAACTACGCAAAAATAAATTTTTGTTTTAAGCCACTAAATTTGTGGTGATTTGTTACAGCACAATAGGAAGCAAATACAGGGAGTAAACTTGTAAATTCAAGTACAATAAATGTGTGTGTTTCTGAAGTAATTACCTGGACACTGTATTAGATGCATATATTCCAGGCATAATTTCTCAACTAGCTCCATTCCTTGGATATTCTTAATGCTTCCATGCTTACTTCCTAAACATTCCTTTTGATTTCTGGTCTTAGCCTCGAGGTTACTTACTCATTAAATGCCTGTATTGCTTGAGGTAGTAAAGAAGAGGTTCTTAAACAAAGTAATTGATGACTTGGATTTGTTTTCCTTTGTCCCAATGAAACCACAACATTTCCTAACTTAAGCGGATGATAAAGATTTCCATACAGATTGGGAACAAAGGAGACTTGTGTCCACCATAGGCTTAAGATGTTAGATTAAAGGATGAAGTTCAGTCAGCTCATGTACTACTTAGTTGTGTTTTTACATAACAAGTGCAGCTTGCACCTCGAGAGGGAACATAAAAAGAACTTCCAATAACTCTGAACATGGTTGAACATTGGTATAGGATGTGTACAAATTGAATATCTGGTCCCTTTTATTTCAGAGAGCAACCCATAATTATTTCAAGCCTACCCCTCTTTCCAGCCAGAGTAGCAGCAGATTTCCTCCGACAGCCTGCTCTTCCCAGCAGTTGCCTTCATTCCGGACTGGAAGGAACTTTCTGACAGCCCAATGGCCCAAGAATAAGGAAATGGTTGCTTAGCAACAGTGTCCTTACCCCTACATACCTGAAAAGAGGAAGATTGTGGGCCAGCCATCTCATTCTGCCTGTGTTACAGTGAGGAGGAGCTGCTTAGGAGAAAAATGAAGCTCTTGTGCCTGTTGATAGAGATATTGATCATTCTTGGGGTCATAATTGAAAGTAAGTTCCTCTGTCTTTATGGTTCTTTATGAAGGTTTTTTCTCTTTGCTGTAACCTCACTGAAGAGGGTGGACACTGGTTAGAATATAGAAGTAACTTCACTGTACTCCCAATTAACATAATTTTTGGTAAAGTTCTTTACAATGTCCAGTAAGAACAGATACTGCCAATGCTCTCATTTGGACAATGGGAAGGACATTTGTGTATGTGTGTGTGTGTGTGTGTGTGTGTGTGTGTGTGTGTGTGTGTATAATAAAGAAGAAGAAAATATTTGGCAAATTTCTGAGGAACTTTTATGGTATAGGGATATTTGGACTTGTTGCTAAGCTTTTGTAAAATCTAGAATATCATGAAAGTCTAGTTCTAGGATTTTAAATGAAAAGTATAGGAATCAAAGAGTGGGAAAATGCTATATGTATATATCATAAAACATACACCTGTTTCTATGTTTATTATCTTTTCTAAGCTTTTTACATTCTAACAATTCTACTTCCAAAGTATTGATGTTTCCTAACTAGTTACTGTCTGAAAATGTAATATTATTTTCCAGTCTTATTTCTCTGGCCATTATTTGATTTAATTTTTATCCATTATTCATATAATTTACTCACTATGAATTCAATTCAAGAAATATTTATTTGGATTTAACCCAGGAATACAGAGTTGGTTTATCATCTGAAAATCAATTAGTGTAACACATCAAATAAATAGAATAAAGGACATAACCACATCATTTCAATTGATGCAGAAAATTTTGACAAAATTCACCACTTCTTCATCATGAAAACACCAAAGAATCTAGGAATAGAAGGGAACTTCCTCAATCTGATAAGGGGCAGCTATGAAATTGCACGGCTCACATCATATTCAATGATAAAAATACTTTGCTTTCCCCTCAAGATCAGAAACAAAACAAGTATGTTCACTTTCACCATTTCTGTTCAACATTATCCTGGATATTCTAGCCAGGACAATTACGCAAGAAAATGAAATATAGTCATCCAGATTGGAAAGAAAACTATCTCTATTCACAGATGGCATGATCTTGTGTATGGAAAATCCTAAGAAATCCACTTTAAAAAAACTATTAGAACTAATAAATGAACTAATAAATGAGTTCAGCAAGGTTGCAGGATACATGATCAATGAGTAAAATGAAATTGAGAAAACAATTCCATTGGTAATAGCATAAAAAAGAATAAATTATTTGGAAATAAATTTAACCAAAGAAATGTAAAACTTGGGGAGCAGATGTAACTCAAGTGCTTGAGCACCTGCTTCCCATGTACAAGGTCCTGGGTTCAATCCCCAGTACCTCCTAAAAAAAAACAAGACAAAACAAACAAAAAAAAGAAAGAAAGAAAGAAAGAAAGAAAAAACCAACTCTCATTGGGAACAGATATAACTCAGTGGTTGAGCGCCTGATTCCCATGTTCCAGGTCCTGGGTTCAATCCCCAGTACCTCCTAAAAACAAAAAATAGTGCAAAATTTATATTCTGAAAACTGCAAATTCTTGAAAGAAATTAAAGAATACCTAGATAAGTGAAAAGTCATCCTAGGTTCATAGATTGGAAGAGATAATATTAATTAAGATGGCAATACTTCCCAAATTGATCTACAGATTCTATCTAATCTATCAAAATCCCAGCTGACTCCTTCACAGAAATTAACAAACTGATCCTAAAATCCATATAGAAATGCAAGGGATCCACAATAAGCAAACATTCTTGAAAAAGTTAAACAGTGTTGGAGGACTCACACCCCTGATTTCAAATTTTACTTCAAATCTACAGTAATAAAAGACGATATGGTAGGGGCATGAAGATAGACATGTAGATGGAATAGAATTAATAGTCCAGAAATAAGTCCTCACATTTATGGTGAACTGTTTTTCAGCAAAGGTGCCAAGACCATTCAAGAAGGAAAGAATAGTCTTTTTGACAAATGGTAATGGGACAATTGGATATCAGTATGCAAAAGAATGAAGCTGGACTACTTCACACCAAATACAAAAATTAACTCAAAATAGGTCAAAAACCTAAATGTAAGAGATAAAAATATAAAAATGTTAGAAGAAAACATGAACATAAGTCTTTGTGACCTCAGATTAAGCAATGGTTTCTTAAATATGGCATGAAAAGCAATAAAAGAAAAATTAGATAAAGGTCACCATCAAGAAAGTGAAATGATAACCCTCAGAATGGAAAAAAATATTCGCAAATTATATATCTGATGAGGGAATTGTATCTAAAATATATAAAGAACTATTATAACTCAATAATAAAAAGACAAATAACACAATTAAAAATGGACAAAGGATTTGAATAGACAGTTCTCCAAAGAAAATATAATGATGCTAAACATTATTAGCCATCAGAGAAATGCAAATCAAAACCACAATGAGTTAGCCCTTCATATCCACTAATGTGGCTATAATAAAAAGACAGATAATAGTAATCATGGATGAAGATGTGGAGATGGTAGAATCCTCATAAACTGCTGGTGAAAATGTAAAATGGTGCAGCCACTGTGGAAAGTAGTTTGGCAGTTCTTAAAACTGGTTAAACATAGAGTCACCATAAGATGCAGCAATTCCACTCTGGTGGTTTGAAGCTGTATGTACCCCAGAAAAACATGTTCTTAAATTTAATCCATTCCTCTGGGTGTGAACCCATTGTTAAGTATGACTTTTGAAGAGATTATTTCAGTGTATTCCACCTCAATCAGGATAGGTCTTAATCCTATTACTGTAGTCCTTTACAAGAAAATGAAATTCAGCCATAGAGAGAGAAAGCCACAGATGGAGCAGTCAGAAGCTGAAATCAACTGAACCCAGAAGAGAAGGAAGAGACCAGGAGATGCTGCCATGTTGCCTTGCCATGTGACAGAGGAACCAAGGATCACTGGCAGCCAGCCCCAGAACACCACAGTTCTTCGGGGCACCTTGATCATTCCTTGATTTGGACATTTTCCTGGCCTCAAAAACATGAGTAAATAATTCTCATTAAGTCGACCCATTTCACGGTATTTACTCGAGTAGCCTGGGAAATTAAAACACACTCCTAGGTAAATGCCAAAGACAAATGAAAGCATATTACCACCCAAAAACTTGTACAAATATGTTCATAAAAGCTTTATTCATAATAACCCAAAAGTAGAAACAATCCCAATATCCATCATATCCCAATATGTCTACATAAAATGTGATACATCCATATAGTGGAATATTACACAGCAATAATAAGAAATGAAATACTGATACAAGCTACAACATGGATAAACCTTGAAAACACTATGCTAAGTGGAAGAAGCCAGACACATTTACCTGAAATGTCCAGAATAGGTATATCCATAGAGACAGAAATTAGATTAGTGGTTGCCTAGGGCCAGGAGGAGATGGTGGGATTGAGAAGTGACAACTAAGGGGTGTGCAGGGGGTTCTTTTTGGGGCATAGGAAATGTTCTAAAATTTATTGTGGTGATGGTTACACAAATCTGTGAAAATATTAAAAGCCATTGAATTGTAAAAAGAAAAAATATTAATGAAACTCATGTGCCAGGAGTATTGAGGACACAAGACTATTTAAGACACTGTCCTTATCCTTGAGCAGCTTAGAGTCTTTTGTTTTCTTAGGGGAAATCAAAAGTAAACAAGTGAATAAAGTGTTGTAGGTATTAACATAGAAGTATGTGGAGCATGGGGAAGCGGGTGTGGCTCAATGGATGGGGCTCCCGTTTACCATGCGGGAGGCCCCGGGTTTGCTTCCCGGGGCCTCCTTGTGAGAGCAGGCCGGCCCTGGCTGCGTGGTGGGCTGATGCAGCGGGACCTCGCAGCAGGAGGCGGGTGTGGCTCCATCGATGGGGCCCCCGTTTACCATGCGGGAGGCCCCGGGTTTGCTTCCCGGGGCCTCCTTGTGAGAGCAGGCCGGCCCTGGCTGCGTGGTGGGCTGATGCAGCAGGACCTCACAGCAAGGGGGAGATAAGCAGACACGGAAGAAACACACAGCGAATGGACACAGTAAAACACAAGCAGCAAGGGGGGGATAAATAAATAAATAAATAAATCTTAAAAAAAAAAAAAAAGAAGTATGTGGAGCAGGTGTAGCTCAGTGGTTGAGCACCTGTTTCCCATGCACAAAGTCCAGGGTTCAATCCCTGGTGCCTCCTTAAAAAATATAAAATAAAATTTAAAAAAAGAAGTATGTAAAGGGTGCTGTAGAGCACAAATGTAGAGACTGACTCTAACAGCATGTGGAGTGGTCAGAAAGACTTCATAAAGGAAATGGCATAAATTGAATCTTAAAAGATTAATGAACAAGGGAGAACAAGGACTTTTCAGGCCAGGTAAGGGGAAGAGAGGAATGCAAAAGCATATTCTATAAATGCTGTGGTGTCGATATAAGGACACAGCAGCCGATGAGGCTGACATGGTAGGCAGAGACGCTGTGTGCCAGCTATGAAGTTTGGGCTTCATCCTCTGAACAATGGGAATTCACTTAAGGGTTTACTCATTGAAGAAATGTGAATAGAAGTATGCTTTAAAAAATGACTTTGACAATAAAGGGATGGATGGATTCTAGCTGAACAACGCTAGTGGCAATATAACCAGCAGAAGACTATTGAAGAGTACAAACAAGAAACAATGAGGACTTAAACTATAGCAATAACATATGAAGAGGAGTAGATGGATAACAAGGATAGAGATCATAGTGTCACAGGATTCCAGGGTGAGAGAGCACCAAGAAGATGGGGTTGGCAATAGTACCAAAAAAAAACAGAGAATTGGGAAGTAAGGTGAGGGCGACAAGTGGCCATTGGGTTGCATAGCTGGGAAGTCTTTATGTTTCCAGGATGCACTGCCTCTTAGTGAAGAAGCCGGGATAGGATTCTGTTTTCAATTGGTAGGAGTGAACAGGAGAGAAGGTGGAGACAGTGATGATGATTATAAAGCTCTTCCTGGCCTACGGCACTTTAGAAGCTTGAGTTTCCAAAAGATTCTTAGTGACTTCAGGCAGAGACCCAGGGAGGCAGTTAGTGGGTGAGAAGGACATTGCTTTATAAGTCAGTATAAGATTCAGACATAAAATCAGCCCTTGACCCCACTCTTGTATTTCTCTCCCTGCTCCTCTACCCTAGTTCTCAAGGCAAAACATAAAGGTTGGCCCTTCTTTACTTGCACACACCTTACAAGTTTGCATATTGCCTTTTTATGCATTTTTCACTTGATATTCATTTTATTTTGATTTTACATATATAAAAATGTTGGAAGAGAGGGGGCATAACCGTGTGGTTGTCCCTGCCTTTCTATATTCACCTAGGGAAAAGTTCTAAAAAAATTACTAAGATTCTTTTTCCCATTTTGGTAAATCAACAGTATAAAATAGTTGATGATGATAGAAAGAATGAGCCGTCTATCCCAAAGTGTACACCTTAGAAAATGGAAGTGAATCTAATAGTGTGTTTTTTCCTACCCACCCTACCAATCCAGCTGCTGAGTAAGCTAGTATGAAGTGTGTAACAAAAGCAGAGTAAAGGCATTGGCAGGAGCCGTTGCTCTAGATCATCCAGTATCTGAGGTTTCTTGTATTATAGTTTTCCCTTTCCAGTAGCAACTCCTCACTATCATCCTTCCTACAATTATATATATTTAAAAAACCAGTAAGTTCATAGCAACTCTCTCTCCTGCCACTCACGGCTCCAGCAGATCTTCATCCCAGTGGAAAGAGGAAAATATCTCAGTAGTCTCCCACTAATCAGAGGCAGAAAGCAGTTGCCTAGCAACCGTGTCTCCACTCCTGTCAGGTCCAGAGAGGAGACACATAAAGACCAAGTCCTGGACATGTGGCAAAGGAAGCTGAGCCTAAGCACTGCAAACAGGCAATATCCTACTGCTCTTGCTAGCAGCATTGCTGTTTTGATTAACCTCTGAAATCAAGGTGGCGTAAGTCACCTTTGCTTCCTTTAAGTTCTTTTACATTATAGCTCTAAAGAGGGAAATAATAAACTACAAGTATCTGGAGCACCTTTCCTTGCAGGGAAGAAGGAGAGGGCAGGTGTGTTATGGTAGGATTAATGACTACTAGAGAGAAGTTTGATTGCCGTGTTGTGTCAGGGATCGATAAGAAAGTTCATTTATCTTTTGTGAATTGTCCTGAAGGGTTTAAGGTTTTTTCTTGCCTTCCTAGCCTAGATTCATCCCAAAGGTTTCTATACTAACCAGTTACTACGACTCTTTAGATCCACCCAGTAAGACAGCACTAAGTGAGGAGAGGACAGCCTCAGCCTGGGGAGGGCAGGGGAATAGGCCTCCGCTGCTGAGTCCATTCATGCCCATTCATCAGCTTTACTCCAGTTACTCCAGCTGCTTTGAGCAACGGCTCTGTCCGTCATGTCCCTTTTGACGTGTGAGGAGTCATCTCAACTCTACTCCATTTTCTCCATCCAAGGGCTCATATGTCTCTCTCATCACATGTATACCCCAAGAATTCTCTCTGCCTGTGATAGGCCTCTACTTGCTCCTAATTGATCCTAAGGTCTACTCTCTACTTATCTGTTGAAACTGCTTTTCAGACCAGTGGCCTCTCACTCCTCTCCCATTTGACCTCTCTGCAACATGTGACACTCTTCACCACCCTTTTTCCCTCTTCTTGTAGAACCATCTCAGGCTCTTTCGCCGACATGTCTTCCTCAACCCTCCCTTTAAATGCTTCACCCCATGTTCAGTGCTTGTCTCTCTTACTCTTCATTTTCTGTGCCTCTGATGCTCTCTCCCAAGCCCCGCAGCTTCAATTACATGTGTGTCTAGATTCCAGAACTTCCTCCTCATCTCTAGACCTACATAATGGTCTTGAACAATGTATGGTCTGCAAACGTCTTAAATGCAACATTTCTTCTCAAAGTTCACTCCTTTCGTGTTTCTTCTGTTAAGGGCATCAACATCCCTCCCAACTCCCTTAGTTCTCAAGTGCAAAGCCTCAAAATTGTATGATCATATAGTTATAATGCCCTAAGTATCGTATAACTCAATGTTTTTTACAGATGGTAAGCCCGAGTCCCAGAGGATTGAAACTGCTTGCCCAGGGGTCATTTTGAAAGACAGCCTGTTAATAGAAGAATCTCCTAATCCTTTACATTTACTCATCCTTTTATTCCTTCCCCTAATTCTGTCATTACTACATCTTCACTCCTTCTCTCATCTATGCATTTTCACTGTCTCAGTTTAAAGTCTCATTTTAGTATCTTTGGACTACACTTTTATACTCCTAACTCACCCATCTCTAATCCACAACACAATACTGCCAGAAATAATCTTCCTGAACCCCAGATCAAATCATGATTTCCCCCTGTTCAAGCACCCATTTTATACAGAATAACATTCCAATATATTGATCTGGAAGTTAAAATCCTATATAATTAGATTACAATTTCCTTTCTATTTTGTCTCTGCTACCCAAATATTTTATTTCAGCCAATTCAAACTATTACCTACCGAATATACATAGCTAACTTAATCACCTCCATATCTTTCTCAACCTCTTCCCTCTGTAGGGATAGATTGTCATTCCTATCACTGCCACAACTGTACACCACAATATCCTACTTATCCTTTAAGGTCCATCTCAAGTTCCACTTCTGAAAATATTTAGCCAAGCCTTTCCCATAGCACAATGTGCCCCTATTGTCCTATGCATCATAGTCTCAGAGCTGAGTTAAATTTACTTCCCTACTAGATTGTTTACTACCTGAATGCAGAGCTTGTGTTTTAATTACCTTTTGATCTCCTATAGATCACTGCAGAACTAGGCACAAAGCAGATGCTCAATAAACATTTGTAAAATTTAATAAACTGATATACATGTAATACTTTAAAACTTATTAACCTGTGGAGTTAATGTCATGCAGACATTTTTATTATTCTCAATTTATAGATTTAGAAAAAAAGCCTGAAGTATAGCTTTTAGCAAGACCTAAATCCTCTAAAAGGAATCAAATTTTTTACTCCATATCCCTTTGGTTATTCTAAATCTGTATTCTCCAAAGTGATCCTCTCAGGTTATTTGTCTCAATCATATTTACTTGCCTTGGGCTGTTTCTACATACTACCAAACATCCAGATGAAATACAAAAAGTTCCATCAATCATCTAAATATTTTTAAATGCAATGTGCATATGTTTGCCTTCATATAATACAAATAGCTAGGTGATTGATTGTATTATTTACTTTTCAACCTGTTGTTTTGGCAGTGTGATGATTATATAACTCCAACAATGGAATTCTATCCATTTTAGTTGATTTTGTAATTTTACTGGAATTCACAATGTATTTATTGTAGTCATGTAACCTTTTCTTATATCGGTTATCCTTCAATAATATGAAGTAGGCAAGAAAAACTGGTTTCTTAAGACTTCTTTAAGTCTGTCCCCACAGACCTGGAACTGAGGTTAAAAGACTGGGATTAAAGAGAGTTTAGATACAGTGATGTACTCCATGCAGCTTCCTTGATAGTAGAGATTTTTAAAAAAGAAAACATCAGTTCTGGAAAACAAGGAATGCCCTTGCTGAAAAAGGTAGACTAAGAGTTGGATTAGAATGAAAGAGGAAACTTTTGCCAAAAATGCACAAAGGAAAAGACTGTTAGAAAAGATGTACAGGTGGACTTAGGATAAAGGGAGGGAGCCCTGGGACAAAGGAGAGGGCAACTGGCCGGAATGAACAGTAGTGTAGCCGGGCAGTTCTGACTGCCACTCCCCTCGCCACCGCCACTTGCACCGTCTGCACGGG
This sequence comes from Cabassous unicinctus, assembly GCA_029593785.1. Lineage (NCBI taxonomy): Eukaryota > Metazoa > Chordata > Mammalia > Cingulata > Chlamyphoridae > Cabassous > Cabassous unicinctus. The sequence continues at coordinate 16,230 of JAQZBX010014461.1, forward strand.
AGAGGGCAGGGCTTCCACTTCTAGTAATGAAAGCCTAGGTTATTTGGACCATCCCTCCCCTGGAAACAAGTGGCACAGGAAATGTATAAACTTCCTAAATGCAACAAAGAGTTGACAAGACAATAAAGAATTACCAGGAAAAAAATCTAAGGAAAAGCTGGTATCCAGAGAAGTAAGCAGAGCACCTGAGCAGGGCCAGGACTCCCCTCACTCTCGCCGCAGCCTGCACCTGAGCCCCACGGCAACCTTTGCCTGTGACCCAGACAAACCTGGGCCGCCCAAGGCAAGGACAGAATTCAGTGTACAGGAACTGTCCAAGTTAAGGAACCTAATGAGGGACCTTTTCAGCATTAACTTAGGACCATAAAGTACTATACTCTTAGGCTAAGGGTAAAGCAGTAGTAAATCCACATTTTCCCAAGTCAGAGATCTACAGGGACTTGAGAGTTGGCAGAACAGAGAGAAAAGAAAAAGGAAGAACTCATCTCTGAGAAGCTGTGGCCACGGGCCAGCCTTCACAGAGGTTTGCAACCTGGACTTACCTGCCTGGGTAAGCCCAGGCACCTCAGCCCCAGAACCAGGTCTAAGCTGGCCCTGCCCTGAACATGAAATGAAATCTTTCTGAAGAGCATCAAACAGAAAACCTGAATGAACTAAGGCGATACACCTGCATGAATCTCAACATTGTAAATGTGCCAGGTCTTCGTAGATTAATACGTACATCCAATGAAATCCCAGGCACATGGCAAAGGTAAATTCATGTTCTCTCTACAGGAAGGCAACTTCATCAAAGAGCTCAAAGAATGCACTCAGATAAGGTTTGCAGTAAATAGTCCAAAGGAGACAAAGCCCCATGATGTGGGAGCATTTGGGGTGGGCAGTTGGGCCAATGATGTTGTGCTGCAGATGGCTGGGGGAACTCAGGAAGGCCCTATTCCCGGAAGACCAGCTCCTGTCACACACGGACAGCACACACTGCAACACCTACAAAGTCACTGGTGGCGACTGAGGCAACTAGTTATAGCATTCACAGACAGGTTAACAGGATGAGTATAAACAAGAATCACCAAACATTTGAGGAAAACTAATACCATGAAATAAAAGCATCCACCTATACACACACAAATACGTGCACACATGCACACACACACACTCACACACAAGCCAGTAACACCTGAGGAAACAGAATAGAATGAAGACTTTAAAACATAAAATGATTATCATAATATGCATTTAGAGCGGTTATTGTATGCAGGAAACAAGTCTATAATAAGGGACAAATAGATAAAATATTTTTGGAAATGAAATATATAATAGTAAAAATTAAACCCTCAGTGCTGAAGAGCAAAATCGACCTAGCAGAAGAACAGCCTGGAGGCTCAAAGTTCAAACTGAGAGATTCAGATACAAATGCAAGTAGACAGGGAGATGACAAGTATGAAATGAAGGTTAAAGGACTGAGAAGATCTATCCAAAAATTACAATAGCCACATAATAGGATTTGCAGAAGGAGAAAATAGAACAGAGAGGAAGAAATAAAGAAATCAAACAAAATTCTTCTGGTCTGAAAAAAGATCCAAGTTTTTAGATTAAGTCCCACTCAGTGGCAAGCCAGATGACTTAGAAAAGACCCACCTACTCCTAAAAAACAGTGGTAAAATTTTTGTATTTGGTGGATATTTAGAAAATAGTAAAATCTTCTAAAGAGAAAAAATATATAATATTCACTAAGAAAAGAAAACCGCTTTCACTTCAAATTCATTAGCAACATTGGTTACAAGAAGATACTGGAGAAATATTTTCTAAATACTGAGGTAAAAATTATTTTTGAACCTAAAATTCCATAAGCTGATATACTATATCAGACAAGCATAACGGCAAAATAAGACATTTTCAGACATGAAAGGATTCAGAAAATGTATCACTCAAAAACCTCAGCTAAAATATTGACTAGAAGATCTGCTCCAATAAAAAACGAATCCAAGAAAAAGACCAAAAATCAGTGGTAAGCAAAGAAATCTTTAAAACATATGATAAATATAAATAAATGTTCATTTTAATTTCTAAAAATATAATAATCACAAAATTTATTTTTAAAAATCCCTTTTACAAAAGCAACAGAAACTATAAAATTGCTAGGAATAAATTTAATCCAAGTGGAACAAGACATATGTGAGGAATAAAAATGAATTTTTTCTGGAAAGCATTAAACAAAATGCCTGAACAAATAAAGGGTATGCCTGAATGAATATACATATTGTAAATATGCCATATCTTTATAAATTAAAATGTAAATCCAGTGCAATCCCAGTCAAACAACAGATTTTTTAATGAACCTGACAAGGTTATTCTAAAATTCATCTGGAAAACAAACTATGCTAGTATTCCCAGATAAGTTTTAAAAAGAGGAACATGAGTATATCGGTATGTACGTATAAATGTGTACCCATGCAGAGCGCTCAACCAAATAGTAACATATACAACTATAAATCTACAGGAATTAGAGTATTGGCAGAAGAATAGACAAATATTTTTTTAAAAAATAGAATAGAGAGTCCAAAAACAGACCAATATGTGGATGGGACTTAGGACCTGAAAGGAGGTTTATCAATTCAATGAGAAAGAGATGGACTTTAATGAACGTTGTTGATAAATTGTCCATTTATTTAGGGGGAAAAGTCGGATTTCCACTTCATAAATTGATTCCAGATAGTCTAAAAATGTATATAGAGCAAAACTATACAATGTATATATAGCAAAACTATAAAAATAGGTGACAGAAAACAGAAGAAAATATATTCAAATGTTCCTAAGGAAACTTTCTTGAACAAGACACAAAAAAGGGAGGAAAAGGTTGACAATTTTACTGTTTCAGAATTTAAAACCTCTACTGCAAAGAACACTATGGGCAGTTAAAAGTCTAACAACATACTGGAGAGTATACTTACAACATTTATAACAATCAAATAATATCCAGAAGATAGGAAGAACTCCTAAAAGAACACATTTTTAAAAAGCCTAATAGGAAGATGGGCAAAAGATCTAATAGTTCCTTAGAGAGGAAATACAAATGCCCCAAATGTAAAAAGATGATTAACCTTACCGGTAATCATGCCAATATAAATTAATGAGATAGCAGTGTTCTCCTCACAGATTGGCAAAAATTGAAAAGTGTTGGTTAATATGTGAATATACTGTGTGTGGAAGTAGAAATCAAAGTTACTTTTGGGGAATGCCAATTTGGCTTATCTATTAAAATTTGAAATGGGCATACTGCCCATGAAATGAGCAAAGCCATTTCTTATTATCTAGCCTAGCAAACACTTGCACATATTTCACAGGAAACATGTTCAAGCTTACCTATTACAGTATCGTTTGTAATAGCAAAATAATTTAAAACACCGTAAATGTCTATACATCTGTGATGATTAAGTTCATCTGTGAACTTGGCTAGATTGAAATGTCCCGTTGTTTGGTCAAGCAGGCACTGGCCTGACTGTTGCTGTGAAGGCAATTCATGGACTTTAAATCATTAGTAAGTTAATTGCATCTATGGCTAATTTCATCTACAATCAACAAAGGAGATTGCCTTCAGCAATGAGAGAAGCCTCATCTTATCTGTTGAAGGCCTTAAAGGGAGAAATGATTATTTCAGCAGTCAAAAAGAAGAATTTCTATCTCAACATCAGTCAGCCAGCTCCTCCTGGGGAATTCATCAAAACCTTAAATTGGAGTTCCCAACTTGCCTCCTGCTCTACAGAATTCAGACTTGCCAATACCCATGGTCACCTGATCCAATTCCTGTAATAAACCTCATAATTTTATATATATTATATATATATATATATAAAATATATATATCCTAACAGTGTGTTTCTCTGGAGAACCCCGACTAATATACCATTAAATAGTAACAACATTGTAAAGATGACTCTCTTCCAACCCTGAGATTCTGTATTGTATTTTACAGCATCTCGAAATACTCAAAAATATAAAGATCAACAAAGAATTCCTACACATAAATACAAAATAATTTCTTACCTCCATATTCAATAGATTTTGAACATTATCTTAAGTACTTATAGCATCAAAATTACTATATGTTTCTAAAGTCATGTGAGGTTTTCAATAATTTTCTACAAATATCTATGAAAACTTCAGGTATTTTTTACATAGTTATTTCCTATGTTGATTAATTTAGTATATTTTTCCCATTTGGGTTTTAGTATTTTTAGTACCTGGTAAAAATATCTATCTTAAAACTTCTCTTAGTTTTAATTCCCATTGCATCAATTACTTAAATAATACTTTTAATCACTCTAAATTATTCTGTACTAATGTCAGCTGATCCCACATGGTGCCACAGTCATTTAAATTACTGGAGAAGACAAGATATTTACTGAGTGCCTAGCCCATACCAAGCACTTTCACATCCATGATCTCATTTATTTCTCAGAACAATGCATCCCACTCCTCATACACAACTGCATCCTGGAAATAAGACAAGAATAGTTCTCCTTATTTAATGGAAACAGACTCAGATGTTTTGTGACATGCGCAAGCTAGAAAGTGATAGTCAGAGTTTGACTCCACATCTTCTCACTCCAAGTTTCGCATTCAATCCTCTACATCCCAAATGCTTGTTAAGTTTCAACTTGATAGCAAACAACCAATGAAGAAACCTGAGTAAGGGAGGGACACTCTTATCCTAGTTGGTATGGAGTTGTCATAAACAGTAAGCTAATGATGGAAGCAGGGTGTATCTAAAAGTCAAGAGACGATGTAGACCTATATATTAGCCCTGGGAGTTATGTCATAAAGTCCTATCCTAGGGTGGCAGCGTTGATAATGAACCAGAAGTTACAATTCAAAGAAAAACAAAACAAAGTTTTGCTTGGCCATGGGGATGTTGACATGGGATGGGTTAAAAATGATCCAAGAGTTTGAGCTTGGGAGACTGATGATACCCTTGACAGGGACAGGAAATTAGAGAAGGGAAGCTGAATTGGGGGGAGGGCGGTGCACATGAGAAATAATGATTTACTTTGGGGACATTGGTATCTGGGCCACCTTGTTGCCTAACCAATTATATATTTGGCCGGTTCAGTGCTGATTGGTGACAGTTTAAAAAGTAGTTTACATGTTTCTACTCTTCATTAAAACCCCAACTAGAAACTATCAATTGCTAGGTCCCAGCCTTTGAACTAAAGCCAAAAGCTGCACAGTGTGTCTCTAGGTTTAAAAACTAGATTGCTCTATTTCTAGAGGACAAATCACCTTTTGCACTCACCATTAACAAAGTCTTCATTTTTTTTACATGTAGGAAATTAACTATAAGTAGTTAATGTATCAGTTATAAATTTTGGTCCACAAACTCAAGTGTGCAGGAAACATAACTTTCTTAATTTTTAATAATGGAATTTAATTTCTATTTAATTTCTCTTTCAAGCTATCATGGTGAAAACGTCTCTTTACCACCCCTCCAGCTCTCTCCCTCCTCCTCCAGAGAATTTTTTCTGGTCTTGGGAAGGGGGAGATAAGAAAGCCTTGGTGTTACCTGGTGTTATATATCAGGTGTTCTCCTATATCCATTCTACTGTCTAGATGTAAATCCTTTCTTTTCCTCCAATAGCCAAGAAAAGACTCCTTATTCTTTTTTTTCTGCTACGTCATTCTTCATTCTGAAGCAATAAGTAACTCACTGAATGGGAAAAGTGCCACAGGGTACAAGGAAACACCAGGAAAAATCACCCAGTAACATTGCCAAATATGACTCTACTACATTTTCCCACTTGTTATTTGTATTACTCCAAATTATTTTTCACCTAACCAATAATGATAAAAATAATATGCATTAAGCAGTTCCCATATGTTAGGCACTATTCCAGGCAAATTGCCCAAGTTATCTCACTATCCTTTCAGTTTGCTGTAAAACTCTTTGTTTGCACACTATAGTAGACTTCTAGGAGGAACATTCCTAGCAGTACTGAGTGTTATTCAGCCTTACCTTCCCAATTAAAAGCCATAAAAATAAAAATTAAAAAAACAAATAAAAGAACTATCATACTGTTACCCTAGTCTCCCCCACCTGCAGTAACTTTAGTTTTTATGGTAATAGTGCCATCTTTGCACTTGAGGAAGTTGAGAACAGATGGTTATGAAATATACTTTTCAAGATACTGATGCTAAATTATAGACTGTTTCAAAAACACCTACTACGTGACTATATTAATACATATGCTGGGAATTGAATCACGTCTCACTCAAAAGACATGTTCAAATCTTATTCCTCATTCCCGTGGATGTGAAGCCATTCATAAATAGGACCTTTGCAGATGTCATGAGTTAAGGTATGGCCAAATTGAGGAGGGTGCATCTGAATTTGTATGGCTGGAGGCTTTATAAAGAGAGGAAACTCAGACATGGTCAGGCGGAGGCCAGAGGCCAGAAGTCAGCAGAAACCAGAAGAGCAGATGCAGAGAGAGAGAGATCCCCACATGATGGAGGGCTGCCATCATGAGAAAGCTACAGGTTCTGGGAGAAAGCATGGCTTTACTGACATCTTGATTTTTGGACTTCTAGCATTCCAAGGCAAGAGAAAATAAATGCTTTTTGATTAAGTCGATCCATTTTGTGGTATTTGACATAATGGCCCTTGCAAACTATGTGAATATATAACTAAGTCTACTACTAAATATGTAATAATTGTATCAAAATGTGCTGATTGGTTCATTAAGTTACTCCAACATACTAACGTTTTCATAATTTACTGCAATCATTTTCATGTAAACCTCCATTTCCTTTAGGTCTGTGTTTAGGGATCTTGATAGTATTCACATCTGGCCTTATTGTGTAGAAAACATGATTGCAAATCATTCCTGTTGAGAGCAAATGGAATGGCTCCCTTCTGAATATGCAATTCTTGCCATATTGATGTTGCAGTTATTGTATGATTGAGCTGGGTATCCAGGGGACTGAGCTGCTCTTAGTACACAAAATATGGAGTCGCATCTGAGGGGTGATAATACATAAGTCACCCCAATCCTGTCAGGGATTTGGGGAAGAGCTATGTCCCTCAGAACCCTTAGGTAAGTGGCAGAGTTAGAATTTTTATCCTTGGCCCTGATAATGAAGAGAACTAGGTATTAAGGAGAACCAGGTGTTAAGAGAACCAGATGTAGTGGAAAGTAAGATGACACCTTTCCCAGAGAGGCAGGAAAGATGCTTGTGAAATTCTACCAGGATAAGGAATGAGGTAAGACCAGGAAGAGGACAGTTGAAATATTGTCAGTATATACTGGATTGTGTCTATGCTTTTTATATTTCCTTTGTTCTTCCTTATTTAAAAAAATGTCAGTCTGTTTTAGATGTGGCAAAAGTAACCAAGGAAAGGGCTTTGAAGGGAAAGGCGGTTGCCTCAGTGATCAGAGTGGGAAAATCCCAAGAAGAAGGTAAAATTCAGCAAGAGATGCTTCTTCCAGTGCTTTCACCATGTAGTTTATTTTATTTCAATAAAGGAAGTGTTTTCCTCACAGATGCTAATGCCTTTTGCTTTTAAAAACAGACCTTTGAGAAAGAGAAGAGAAAGGGGAGTTGACATTTATTACTTAGCTGCCATGCATTTAATAAAACACCAAACAGTTTATATTTTAATTTTATTCTGTCTTCACATCTACTCTAAGAGGCAGGTATAGTGTTACTCTTCCCATTTTTTAGAAAATTGAGGCCCAGAGATGTTAAATAACTGTTTTAGTTTTGCAAAAGCTGCTGGGAGCAGTATACCACAAATGGATTGGTTTTTACATTGGGAATTTATTAGGTTAAAAGCTTACATTTTAGAGGCTGCAAAAAACATCCAAATCATGGCATCAGGTGAAGCTCTTTCCCCGAAGGTCGACTGCTGGCAATCCTGGACTCCTGCCATGTGACAAGGCACAATGGCGACTCTGCCCGTTTCCGTCTTCTCCTCGGGGCTCTGTTGCTTTCGGCTTCTTGCTCTCGTGGCTTTCTCTCTGCTTCGTGGGTTCCTCTCTGTATCTGAGGCTTTTTTGCTATGTCTCCAGCTTTTTATTCATCCGTTTATGAAGGACTACAGTAGGAGGATTAAGACCCACCGTGGGTCATCATGCCTTACTGAAGTGATCCAATCAAAAAGGCAGGCCCCATCTACAATAGGTTTGCATGCACAGGAATGGATTGGCTTTAAGGAAAGAATTTTCTGGGGTCCACAAAAGACTCAAAACTAGCACAATAACTTACCCAAGATGACCTGGCTAAGAAAGGATTCCAGCTCAGTAAACACTACTCCACTCTTTGATTCATATGAAGTGTTGTTTTGAAAACTAATCCTTCTTAATGTCCAAAGCTAAGTATAATTGCCACCCCATCAAGCCAATAAAGGACCTAAAATCATACTTGCTTTTTATGGGAAATTTTAATATATTATTTTTAGTCTACTCAATAGGAATTGTTGAGATAAAAGAAACTGAAGAAGAAAAGTAATCAGATTATTTGGATTTAAAAAGTAGTTATGAATGTAGAATAAAATCTGATTATGAAGGAAACGGGAAATCAAGAAAGGAATTTAGTCTTTATATCATAAGCAACAGGGAAGCAGTTCTTTGGGAAACTTCTTCTGAAGGTAGATATGTTAGATTCAAATTAGAATAATCATGATTAAATTTGTTAGGAGGCACTTGTATCCAGATGCAAAATGTCTGATTTATGCCATGCTCTCCTCAAGAAACAGAATCTCCCCACTAAAAGGGTGCACACCCTTAAGTCTCCAGGCCAAGGAGTGTGGCCAAGGGAGTAGCTGTTTACAAGGGCGTATCCTTGGAGCGTAGACATCTGGACTGGAGTGTTCACATGAATGCGTGAGACACTTTACAGTGCAAGCCAGAACCTGGGGTGAGAAGAGGAGGAGGACGGGCTGCAGGCTGAGTGCTTGGGGCTGCCTCTTCCCATGCAGCCACATTCTTACACAAAACCAAGGATCCCAAAGTCTCTAAATTTGAACCTGGCCTCCCAAGTTTTTATAATGATCCACGTGACAAGATTGGGGGACAGAACATATGTTCTTTAACTGATTGATGGCATTTAACTATTTGGGTAGATAGAATGTGGACCCCAATTTGTACTCCTGGGCTTTGCAAATGTTGGGGCCAAGCCTCCTGTGACAGAGGTGAAGGTGGAGAGAAATGATTTTTTGGCTTTTTAATTGTTGGTGTTATTGTTTGTTTTTCCAGATTGTTTATTTAGATTGAGGAGACCTGCAAGAGCTTAAAAAAGGAAAGAATTTAGGGGAGAATGAGAAAGTCAAGATATTGTCTCTAGGGAAGAGTGATGAATGGAAATGACAGTCCTTGAAAATGACCTAAGGGATGAGCTCTGGGGCAAAGGTGAAGAGGTTAGATTTAGATAATACCTAGGATTCTTCTTCCTCTGTAATTGAAAGGAGAGAAGATTGACATCAAGCTAAATTAAAATAACTATGAGTAATAGAAGCTGCTTAGAATGGGTAACTGATCATTTCTGTAAAGAGAACTGATAGCTAATTTTTTTTATATCATTGCTGCATCTCATGGTCAAAGTAACTGAATAAGGTGAAGCCCTAAGTGATTCAGGGAGACTCATTTTAGAAAACTGGGACAGGAGAATTGATAAAATAGTTGTTTACTTACATTTGTAAATGTGTGAACAAAAAGTCAGAAATGGACTTTCTTGTTTGGCTATGATCCCCCAGACTGATTCCCCCATAAAGCACAGATGTAGTTTTTATTTTTAGAGCCACAGTCAGTAAAGCAAGTGTCACATTAATCAGTGTCCCAATGTCCATTCACAGGACGATAAACTGTGCGGGGTGGGGGAAGTGAAGCCACACTGGAGAAATGGATGTTAAAGTTAATAGTTAATGGATATAAAGCCTTTCATGAGAAAGTGGATCTGAAAAGCAACGTGATCAAGACGATGTTTTTGCACATTATTTTCTTCTAATCCTTTCCTCAATGCTATTGAATATATTGTCTATGCTTTCTTTTGACACTATTTACTGGTCTATGTAGCTTCTGAGTATTGAGAATCCTATCCAAGGAATCCTGGCAAACTGAAAAAACAGATGATTCAGTTAGCAATTGTGGCATTAAAAAACCACCCAAAGAGGGGATGCATGGGACCCCTGCATGATGTTATGCGTGTTTATTTTGTAAGTTCACAACCTTTACTATACACTTATTGCTTACGTATGTTCATGTATGAATGATATACTTCAATAAAATTTAAAAACAAAACAAAAACCACCCAAAGCTTAGTGGCTTAAAACAACGATGTATTAGTTCTCATAATTCTGTGGGTGACTGGGAAGTTTTTCTGCTGGTCTCACCTGGGCTCACTCATGCAGCTTCACTCAGCTGGTGGTCAGCTGTGACGGCCGCGATGGCTGGGCCCCTCGCTCCATCTAGGCTATTGTCCGTGGCTTCTTTGGGGCATGGCGGGCTCAGTGCATTGCTCTGAGGGTAAAACTGGAGGCTGGAAGCCCTAAGGACTAGCCTTAGAAGTTGAACAATGTTACGTGGCACATTTCTGTTGGTCAAAGCAAGTCACAAGGGCAGCCCAGATTCAAAGGGTGGGGAAATAGTCTCTTCCTCTTGATGGAAGGAGTGGGCAAAGGGATGTGGAAACAGGTAGCTATGATTCACTGGGGGCCGTTGTAAAAGTCTACTGCAATCCATCTTCAGGCCTTAATGATTCGCATCTCCCCCCATGTGAATCTCTCCCAAGATTCCAAAGTCTCATCCAATCATCACATCGGGGTCTAAGACCATGATCTCACAATCTAAATCAGGCCAAGGTATTGATGAAGCGTCTCAAATACAGTTCTTTGATTCAGATACCTGTGAACAAAAAGACAAATAATATCCCCAACTCCCCCCACCACACACACCCAATGTACGCTGGAGAGACAGAAAAACGAATTAAACACTGCTTATCTTAGTTTTGCCTTAGTTGCTATCACAAATACCACACAATGGGTTGGCTTAATCGATGGGAATTTATTGGCTCGTGGTTTTGGAGGCAAGAAGCCCAAGGCTTGCTTCCTCCCAGGGTCTGCAGCATTCTTGCTGGCTGACAATCCTAGGGTCTGTTGAATTTCCCACCACGTGGCGACCTCCTCTCCTCTCTCTCCCGGGTTTCTGCTGCCTTCTGGCTTCCAGCTCCTCCCCGTGGTTTTCTCTGTGTAAGGACTCCAATTATACCATGAAAACCCATCCTGATTCAGTTGGCCACACTTTAAATAAATACAACATCTTCAGAAGGTTCTATTTACAATAGGTTCACCCAAAGAAACAAGATTAAGAACATGTTTTTTTTCTGGGGTACATAACTCAGTCTATCATACTGTCAAAAAGGGGGTAAAGAGGAGAAATATAACTCTCACAGTTTCATGGCAATTCTACTCCAGGGGTAGGCAATGGCCCTTGACTAAGTCAAATTTTTGTAAAGAAAGTGCAGTTCATGTCATTATAGAAACTTGTCACTTAAAATCAATCTACTGAGCACTCTTTGGTAAAGTGTGGAGAAACAGTGGATAGAAAGAGCAAACGCTCTTTGAATCCAACTGAGCCAGTGTGACCTTGGACGTTACTTATTCTCACTTGATGTTAGTTTCTTCATCAATAAAATAGGAATACAAATATTCTGTGCTTGCAATTTTTCTGGGTTGTTGTGGAGACTGGAGATTGTAGACAAAATATGTAAAGCATCTGGCACATAATAAACTGTAGCTAGAGCTACAGGTCGAGAGCTGAATGAAAATAGTCCCCTTTCAAGGCTAGCTCCACATCTATCCTTTTTATTGGTACACGCCATTACACATGTATTTATTTATTCATTATTATAATGCACTATGGATTTAATATATTATGTATATTATAAAACATAATCCCAAAATAGAAAAAAGGAGATTAAAAAAAAAAAAAACCTTGTAGAAGTTGAAGGTCTAATATTTTCTGCCTGCACACAGTGGATTGGGTTTTTCACAGGGAGTGCTAGAATTTGTGGCGATTTCAGCAGAAGGATCAGCAATTACCAGTATTTCTCAAATGATACAAAACAACCTACTCTAGAAAGCATTGTGTGATATACTATTGTCAGCAGAATGTTTTCCCCAGTGGACAATAAAAAATTCATTTTCAATAGATAAAAATCTGAAAACCTGAAATTTAAAAAACATACTTTATATATAATTTTGAAAGTTTTTTTTATTGTACATCTTCTGCTGGAAGTCATGATCGATTGCTTTTATCTTCTATGTTTTAAGCTATTGCTTTAAATAGTTTATTCCTTCAGTTATACTTCTGATAACTCCTTCCAATTCTCTAATTCCTTTGTCTACACTTATCATACCTTGATATCTGCTTTTAGCCCTGTAATTTTCATGTTAGTATGTGACCACCTACAGCCTTATTTTCTGGTCCATTGTATAATGCAAACTTTATTCCATTTAATATCCATAATTTTCTCCTCTTGCTGAAATATACATGACACTTCATACTTCTTATTCTGCATCTGTCTATCCCATAAATGCCAATTTGAATTTTATTCTGTATATTTTGGGGGATATAATAATGGGAATCTACCAAATCACTTTTCTTTTTCCTGTTTACTTTTTCTAGTTGTGATAATGGAGTTTAAAAATTATTAGACACTTACATATAATATCAGTTACAGTGCCTGCTTTCTAATACACAAGTATAATTAGGCTAAATAATTCATTTTGAAGAAAAAGCTATAATTGAGAGAGAAGTTATATCATAGGCAAAGCATTAACAAATTTTAATAACATATGAAGTCTCTAATGCTTCTTTGTAATAGCCCTTTTAAACTACTAATTTGCATGTATTGTAATTTTGAAGGCATTTTACATCCTTTAAAAAAGCAGGCCTCATAATAATATATATTAATGTATATATAGCTAACATTAAGTACTGAATACATGTAAAGTACTGTGCTAAATACTTTATGTGAATTATCTCATATAATTATCATAACAAATTAATGAAGTAGCTACAAAATGAGGATGAGAACACAGGACTTTTTTACTAAAAAGCCACACTCTCAACTGCAATGCTACATTGCCTCCTGATAATGAGTATCCTTGGCCCCAAAATGATTGTTTGGCATATTTGGAATAGAGAAAGTTTCCTTTGTAATTATTCTGGCATAATTTATTCCATATCCTAAATCTAAGGAGCAATCCTAATTTATGTAATTGCATCAAATATTTACCACCTTTTAAAAGAATTTGGTATGCTGTACTTTGGTACATTTATCATTATGCAGTTATTGAATTTTTGTTTAGAATTCACCAATTTCTTCTTTCCTATGACAGAGAACTAAATACCAAACAATTTGGAACTCATTTCTATAAGGTCAGGCAGACAATGTAAACCAAACAGATGTAGAATTTTAAGGCTGCTGCCAAGGACTAAAGTTCATCAGTGAGAGAAATAATAAAACATGTCAAATTGATAAACACAAAGTCAGTGATAACATTAGAACATTCATAACCTGCCCTTCGAGTATTAGCTCATGACTTTTTGAAAATAAGTTCCGACTGTCCTATGTTTGTCTTGAGTCCAATTCTCTAGACTGTGGACATATCCCATAAATGCAAGTTTTACTTTAGGAAACATGTAAGGTTATTGTTACCATACATCAAATTAGCTTATATTAATTGAAAATTATCAATCCTAATTGTAAAATTGACATGTTATGATGTACCGTCATATATATATATATTTTTAAGGAGGTACCAGGGATTGAACCCAGGTCCTCGTACATGGGAAGCAGGCATCAACCACTGAGCTACATCTGCTCTCCAGTGAGAGTTGGGTTTTTTGTTTGTTTTTCGTTTTTGTTTTTAGGAGGTACCGGGGAACAAACCCGGGACCTCATACATGGGAAGCAGGTGCTCAACCACTTGAGCTACATCTGCTCCCTCAAATTTTAAATTGTGGTAAAAAATACGTATATGCAACATAAAACTAGCCATTTAACCACCTTTAAGCATAAAATTCAGTGGCTTAATTATATTCATAATGTTGTGCTACCATCATGACTATTTCCAAAATTTTTCATCATCCCAAACAGAAATACTATTCCCATTAAGCAGTAATTCCCAAGCTGAATAGTACCATGTTGTATGAATATACGACATTGTGTTTATCCATTTACCTATGGATGAACGCTTTGGTTGTTTCCAGCTTTTGGTATTGTGAATAATGCTGCTGTGAACATTGCTGTACTAGTATTGTTTGAGCCCCTGTTGTAAGGTTTTTTTGGAGTAAACATCTAGCAGTGGAATTTCTGGGTTATATGGTAGTTCTATGTTTACCTTTTTGAGGAACTGCCAAACTGTTGCCCACAGCAGTTGCACTGTTTTCCACTCCATTAGCAATGCAGAAGGGCTCCAGCTCCTCCACATCCTCACCTACACTTGTTACTGTCAATTTTTTTGTTTGTAATTTTACTATCGCATCTTAGGGGGTGTGAAGTAGTATTTCATGGTGATTTTGATTTGCTTTTCCATAATGGCTGATTTCATGGGTTTATTGGCCATTTGTATATCTTTAGAGAAATGTGTATTCTAGTCCTTTCCCATTTCTTAATCGAGTTGTCTTTGTTGTTGAGTTTTAGGAATTCTTGATTTATTCTAGATATTAAACCCTCATCAGATACATTATTTGCAACTATTTTTCTCATTCTCTAGTTTGTCTTTTCATATTCCTAATAGTATCCTTTGATGCACAAAAATTTTTCATTTTAATGACATAAAATTTATTTTTTTCTCACATCAATTTTTAAAAGACAGTTTTTCTAAATATTTAAGAAATTCAAGCACTGTGAAGAAATTAAATATACAAATGAATATATATACATTCTATATAATGCATGTGGTTGGTATTTACTTTATGAAAAACTTAAAATCTTGCTTGTGAAATTTTTTTCTCAAATTCCAAAGCCTGATATAATCCAAACTAGTCTCATTTCTCAGACATTTTTATCATTCAATTATATTGTTTGCTATCTCTTTGACATATGGATAAAAATATAAATGATTATATTCCCTCTTCTATTTTTCGTATTCTCTATAAAGAAAGAACATCAATTTACATAGATACCATTTCTTTGAATTCTAGCCCAGAAAGTTTTCTTCTGTTGTATATAGCTCTATTTTTTGTAGAACTCCTTCATGTTATCAGTTCAATTTCAGAATGATTGATTAAAGTATATAAATTATCTCTGGTGCCAAGTTACATCTAAAAATTGTCAGTGGGGGAATTATTTTGTAACACATTATTAGCAAGCATGAATTGTAATTTATTTTCAACTATTATTTTTAAAGTTCTAAAAGTTATCTAGAAAGTTTTCAAATAAGAAACTGTATTTAACAAAAAAAAATTTTTTAATACTTTCAAATTTTATAAAAATGTTTTTTATTACAGATACCGAAGCAGAAAAACATAATAAAAAGCTAAAAGAAAGCAATGTTACCACACAGGTAAATATTTTGCTAAATTATTCTATTTTCCAATAGAAAATTGAGGCTATAGGCACTGTTAATAGTATTTATTCATCATGCTCAGAATTTCTTAAACAAGAAATTGTTAACTATTGTTTCTGCTTTTAATTTTTAAAAATCCTCAATCAATATTCATTCATTGATCAACAAATACTTGTTCCACTGTGAGAGGATGAGACTGTTATCAGGCCTGAGCCCTCTCATAAGCCACTGCCTGCCTGAGGTCCTAGGTTAAGACAAAAAGGACAGGGAACAAGTCTGGCTTATAGAGTCACTGATGCTTATTCAACTTTATTGACCACATGATGTCTTCCAGCATCTTGGAAGTAGGGCATTCACCATTTTTAGTCTATTGTCAGCCCAGTGACCAGCATAATCCTCTAAATGTAAGTAATTTCAAGTGTCTCCTTTACTCCAAACCCTTTAGTGGTTTTCCCTCTCAGTAAAACCAAAGTTGCTACAACAGCCTGCCCACTCAGCTCAGTGGTCCAGCTCCACTCTCTTCTCTCTGACAGCATCTCCCACGGCTGTCTGCTGCCTCCCTTATTCACACCAGCCTAGACTCACTGGGCTCCTTGCTGTCCTCAGACATGCCAGGCCACCTTTCTGTCTCTCTGCTTGGAATGCTCTTGCCCCCAGATATCCATGCAGCTTCTTCCCTAACCATTTCAGGCCTTTGCTCAAGTGTCATCTTTGTGGAGATTCCTTCCCTGCACATTCTCCAAATGTGCAATCACTTTATCTAAAATTGCAAACCCTACCCCAACACTTTCCATATCCCTCCCATGCTGTATTTTCCCTTTTAGAATCATCACCATGTAAAATACCATATTTTATTATGTTTCTTGTCACTCTCCCTCCACTAGAATATCAGCTCCGTGAGAGCAGGGATTTTTTGTCTGTGCTGTTCACTGCTATTCCCCCCCAGCAGACAGAACAGTGAGGACACTCAAGAAATGTTTGTTGATTAATGAGTAAATCTTAAATCCAGATTAAAGGAGTAAACTATGGAAAAATGTCTATGTAAATTAAAAACACTTTGCTACATTGCAACATTTTCTATTTCCCTCCAACTTTAGCTCCTCCCCATCACCTTATCTACATACCCTAATTAGCAGGGGGGTGTATTATCTACAGAAATAGAGATTTGGGCCTACAGCTCAAAAGTTTGTCTTTGGGCAGGTGGAAGTTGAAGGGCACGGCAACTCAGCACTCAGGTGGGCTCCTGATACGTGGTGACAAGCAGCACCAGCCCCTTTGGAACCAAGGAGCTCCTTACTCCCTAAGTTCAGACCCACAAGTGTCCTCCCCAATGTCAGGCAGTAGTCAATGAGGCTTATATAGTAAAGAGAGGGAAGGACTCCAGCACTTCCCATGTATAGCCTAGGCACAAAAGAAAACTGTAAAGTATTTTAAGAGATCTCAGAATATTGGAAAGTAGCAAAAGCATGACAGACGAACACAAAGATAAGGGGGAAACAGGCAAGGTGGGTTGTTTGTACAGTATTTATCCCACCCATTTCCACTGGAAATGCTTTGTTAAACTTTCTTAGCGCCAACCTCATAGGACACAGATTGCAGAAGTGAAAAGACTAAAGACGACAAATGGCTACGATGCAATGCTCTATTACAGCTACGCCACACTATGGAACACGGAATAATGCGACCGCACTTCACAGAGCTTGTCATATTGTTTCACGACTCCCTTGCAATGAATAGGATACTCTCTGGCTGAAAACATCCTTCCCCCAACTTGACCCCAAATTCTGGCTTTCTTTTATAATAATTACCATTTGCATTATAATTTAAAAAAAAAAACAAACAGCTGCCTAAGTAGAGCTTCTCTTTCCCTATTTTTCTCTCATTCTGGCTTTACAACTTTATGATTCACAAAAGAATACCTTGTCCTCTACCACCTCCCCACACATGCACTTTTTAAAAACACACATACACAGTTAAAAAAAAAAAAACATGTTTCAAAACACTTTTGCCTTGTGTTAAGGATTTAATTTTTTAGGAACTCCGTGGATTATTGATGTGGGAGCGGATATAGCTCAGTGGTTGAGTGCCTGCTTCCTATGTACCAGGTCCTGGGTTCAGTCATCAGTACCTCCTAAAAACAAACAAACGAACGAAAAAACCAACTCTCATTGGGGAGCAGATGTAGCTCCATGGTTGAGCGCATGCCTCCCATGTACAAGGTCCTGGGTTTAATCCCCAGTACCTCCTAAAATTTTTAAAAAATTAAAAAAAGAATGATGGTGATCACAGAGGTATTTAATGTACTACCAGAGAATAACCAAGGCCCCTACGGGAGCTATTCAAGGGGTCATTACTAAACCTCCAGCAGCAGCGGCAGCACAACAATGAAAACTGAGGTAAAGGAGCCCAGCTCTCAGCACCGAGCAGTTTTGCTAGAATGCTCATTTCCATTCTCTATTTCCCTCAATAGGCACATTCTTCTGTTTTTGAGATTAACATCTTCTTCCAATAGATTAGATTATTTTACACATTTTGGTACCTTGACTTATGTCACTACATTAAGAATTATGCCCTTATAGTTATTAACACTTTAAATTTTATAAAAAACCCTTCATGTATACTATTAATTCTCCTAACATCTTTAGGAAGGATGTTAATTGGTTATTGAAATAGTTACTTACTAGGCCCATTTTGCAGATCAGAATAATCAGGCTCATTCAAATGTAAGAGGTCATATTAAATTTTTTCAATATCTGCATTCATTCAACCCAGAGTCTACTGGAATTTGGAATTTTGGAATTTCCCCAAGGTTCTAGGAAAGGTAGGAACATCCTCCCACAAGAAGATATTTTATGGCAAATACATGATTGCCCTACTGTAGCAGAGGATGTTGGTGACTCATCAAAGTCTGTGTTCTTTTCTTCCTGATACCTAGAGTATGTTTCCCAGCTCGTCTTGCAGTGAGGTGGGGCCATGGGACTGAATTTTGGCCAGTGGAATAGGGTTGAAAGCAATGTGTTTCACTGCCAGTCTTAGCCTGTGAGACATAAGCAAGCAAAGCAAACCAAAGGAAACAAAACAAAACCATTTTCTGTACAAGCTTCTCTGTCCTTGTTTCCTTTCCGTCTCCTGGATATCGGTGCACAGGGAGACCTCTGAAACCACATGTTGAAGTTGGCATAGACTTTACCTGCCTGGGTCCCTGAATGACAGCATGGAGCAGAGCTGCCACTGGACTGGAACCACCTGCCTATTGATTTTGAGCCTTTATACACTTTGGATCTGTTAACATGCAATATTTGGGACATATTTAGACTTTAAAAATTGTTGTTTATCTGAAATTCAAATTTACCTGGGCATCTTGTATTTTTATTTGCCGAATCTGGCCACCCTACAACAAAAAGAATCACATTCAAGGTCCTTCCCGGCTTCACATCCCTGCTTGCTCTGGCCCTGCGCCACTGTTCTGATCCCTTTCCTGCCATTGCTACCCTCATTCACTCCATACCACCTTAGCAGCTCCTTGCAGTTATTGGAGTGAACTCACCACATACCCAATGCCCACTTTGCCCTTCCTGTTCTCTGTCCTCGGAAAACTCCTCCTTGTTGGCAACTTGTTCTGCAAAGGACCAGATGGTAAATATTTCTGGCTCTGTGGTCGTACAGTTTCTGCCATGACTACTCAGCTCTGCCCTAGCACAAAATTGAACCTCAACAATCTGTAAATGAGTGGGTGTGGCCACATTCCAATAAAACTTTATTCACAAAAATAGGCCACAGGTTGGATTTGGCCTGTAGGCTATAATTGCTGATCTCTGAATTAGATCTTGGCTTTCTCTCATTCACGTCATTTAATCATCTGCTTAAATGTTAGTTCCTTAAAAGACCCTCTCCAAGCCCCTCTCAAAAGTCACATCCCACTCACTCTATCCCCTTAACCTGCTCTGTGTTTGCATAGTACTGACCCAAGATTATATCATTTATTTACCTTGTTTGTAAACTCCATGAAGGCAGGGACTTTGTCTATTTCGTTCATAGTTATATTGCCAGGGGTCAGCATTCAATCAATATTTGTCAAGTGATGGGTGGATAAATAAGAGGTATTTTGGTGTCCCATTCTGGGAAAGCTTTATGCATTCTGGAAAATGACCTTGGAAAGAGGGAGTTTAAAGTTGGGTACTGAAAAATAACAAGCAGACAAATAGAAAAAATTCTTGATTCTCCTTGGAGGTAATAATTGATAAAGGGCATTTTTTTTTAATCTTCCAGTATAATTTTAAGAAAACCTGTACAAGTAAATCATGAATAATTACCTCTCTGAAACTTTTAATTTTCTTTCTTAAAACCTGCATTAAGTTTTACTACTCCAAAACAAACTCCAAGTCCCTCACCCTATTTAAAAATAGGTTAACTATATAACTTCTGAAAAATGCTTTGGGGAAATATTTATTTTTTACATTTTCTGTTTAGCCAGTCACAAGGTTTTCTACCCTTTCTACCATTATAGATTTGTTGTAATGTGTAAAACTATACCACCATCTTATCTTCATCTTTTTTTTTTAGCTCACGCAACTGATATTGCCATGACAACTTACCACAGCAGAATAAATGGGTTAAATTCTTCTACTATTTTATTTATAAGATTTAGGTTTTAATGCTTGGCTCTGCAGTTCAGATGACAATGTAATAGGTTTTAAAAATGGTTGCTATTTGTAAAAGATGTGGGTTCTTAAAGTGAAGTAAGTAAGCCATCTGTCATTTTGATTTGAAAAAAGCAGGAATTAGGATAATTGCATTAAATTAGTATTTTTGCCACGAGTAGATGGATTTTTCCCTTTCCTGTTATTTCATTTTGAAAATTTACACATGGGGTATGGCTAGCAAATAGGAGGTTAAGGCTTAAAATGTACGGGGTTCCTATTTGAAATGATAGAAATGTTTTGGTAATGGATGGTAGTGACAGTAGCACAACGTTGTGAATGCAATTAATAGCCCTGAAATATATATCTGAATATAATTAAAAGGGGAAGTGTTGGATTGTATATATAGTAACAGAATAATTTTTTTTTAAATCCATGGAACAACACTAAACAATGAACTCTAAATTAATCCATGGGTTTTAATTAATAGCACAATTATAAAAATGAGTTATCATCAATTATAACAAATGTTCCACACAAATGTAAGGTGTTGGTGGTGGGTATATGGGAATCCTGTATTTTATACATGATTGTTTTGTAAATCCACAACTTCTCTAATAAAGAATAAATAAATAAAGTTACACATGAACAAAATGAGCAAACATTTTTCTTTGTAGGTATCAGTGAATGAAATCAAACGATTTTTATCACATATATTGGAACGAAGAAAATTGATAAAAGTAACCAACAAAAAAGAAAATTTCTTAGAGAAAAAGAAGAGTCAAAATAAAAGGAGGATAAAAGGAATTCAAAATAAAGATCTGTCAAAGAGAAGTAAAAGTCATTGTAAGTAGAATGCAAATTTAAAATGACTTCATGTACCCAATATGCTGCTTTCTGAAAAATCTTAGAATATAGTCATAAATATTTTTGCACACAAAGGCCTTAAATTTTGTCAACTTCTGTCCCCTGTCTTAGATTCAGAATTTTTACTATTGATAAGGTTGATAATCAAGACTCACAGGAAAAAAAAATCTCCAAAATTATGTGGATAAAACATTTACCAGCTATTTTGCTAATAGAAACCCTCATAGTTTAAAGGAGACCAAAATAAATATAGTGCGCCTTTTCCCTTTTTAGTTTAGCAATCTAAAACCTTTCCAAATGAAAACATACCTGATTAGTCGATCAATTTTTCTGGATGCAAGAAGGTTCTATAAAATATAATGTCTCCATAGATTCATTAACTGGTGCTCAATTAAAAAATTTAAGAACATTTAACATTCAACATTTAAGTCTGATGCATGAAAGCTTTCTCTTTTCCAATGCATATTTATGAATTTCCATTTTATTAGCTTCTCATTTACGAGACAGAAACTTCTCTGGCAAAGAAAAATTGAAAATCAGTCCGCTTTTGATAGCATTATTAAAAAATTATATCTTAAACTTATTTTTAATCTAAATCATGTACATCAAAACATTCATTTGATAATGTTTTGACATAGAGACATGTCCTGCCGCTACTGATTGGCATTCCTAGTATGCATCACGTCCATACTGCATCATCCGTGATTTCCCATCTGAGATTTTTAATGAAGTGAGAAAACAAAGACATTTATGAAAATCTGTGACAGAATCCTTCCAGATATTTGCAGGACCTCCCCCCAGTCTTCTATACATGCCTCGCCCACAACTAAATTGGATAATCCTTAAGTGGCTCTCCTTTATCAAGTTTTTCTAAAGTATTCCAATTACTTTACATAGAAATACTCATTTTGTTTTTTCACTTAAATGTAATCAGATTACACAATATTTATTCTTTAAACATAACAACAGCACATCTGGCATAAACAGGTTTGGGAACAAACACCACTGACATTTGGAAAGCATACCAGCGGTGGGAACAGAAGTTCACAAGTATATTAAAATGCATCCCACTAGCTGCAAGCATTCAGCGTGCTGTGGACATCAGTAAATAGGTTCCGTAGAGGAAAGGACAAACATTGATTTATTTGACAAATAAGGTAGGTAGAGGTTGTTGAAGAGAACTTCTGCTGTTTAAAAGAGTAAATGCTATCCTTCCAATGAGATCCCTTTCCTTTACATGCAAATGGTTTTTTACACCTAAAAATAATAATAATTAATAAGCTAACCCTAATTGAGCATTTTCTATATTGTTTTAAG